>JBBPBX010023060.1:0-20758 GCA_038048925.1 Garcialebias charrua | reverse complement strand
TATATATATATATATATATATATATATATATATATATATATTTAAACTATTTTTTTGCTGTTTGCCTGTTAAAAAATGTTTTCACTTGACATTACCGACAGATCCATAAGAAAATATTGTTTTATTAATTTAATCCTTAAATAATAGACAGTCTGTTAGGTCTTGGTTCAATAGGCTATGTGAAATCATTTCAATATGAACATTGAACCAGTCCGGCCCTTGGCTTGTAGCAATTGTTTTTTTTGGCCCTTGGTGTATTTGACTCTGACACCCCTGCCTTAACCTAATGAATATATTTTGACATATTGTCCTAGTATTACTGGAGTGCTGTGGTTCTGACCTCTGGATGACGTTCTTCTTCTTCTTGATTGCTTGCCGCAGTGGGTCACGCAGAGTCACCTGGGAAAAGTCTTGCAGAGCTGAATAGATGGTGTGGCGGATGGCATGGTTAAACACGCTCTCCATGCGTCCCATCAGCACCTGCAGTCCTTTTATCATAGCGATCACCTGCCAAAAGCATCATAAGCTGTGAAGAACAGGACTATTAAAAGTTTAAACGTATATTGTGTGCAAATCTTTCTGTGTCTGACCTCTACAAGGGCGAACTTCTCCTCACTTGTGTAATTGTACCGAGTGGCCCTTTCATATTCCTCAGCATTGTCAGGGCACTCTTTGTTAGAGTATTTATCTGTCGGGTGTACCAGTTTCCATGAATACTGTGCGGAAAGACAAGTTCTCAGTTTAGTTTTGTCTAAATGAAAACATTGCATTTCTACTGGGTAAGGTCTGTGCTTCCTCACCACTTCCATAACGTGAGCGCTCCACTGGGAGAGCAGCTGCATGCCCTGCAGGGCCAAGTCAAACAGCTTCCTGTACTCTGAATCAGTCTTCTGGGCCTCCTGACGTCCTGATCCAGTCACCACCTACATAGTCACAAACATTTTACACACAACAATCCATGTCCAATACATATAATCCTCATGGACCTCACAGTACAGATAAATTAAAATCAGTCAGGGGAGCCAAACTACTCACCCCTGTCCAATAATTCTAAGTCGGGTCATCTGGACAGTTTCTTTTTTATAGAAACGTTTCACCCTCTATCTGGAGGGCTTCATCAGTCAGAGGACTTCCAGCAAACTGTTTCCCCCACCAAGAAGTAAACACCTTAAGTAGACCAACCAGTTTGCCGGAGCCAGGATGGTTTCAGGGGGCCGTCCTGTCTATCGTTGATTCTTCCCAGGCAGGCAGCCACAGCCAAAGTGGTTCAAGACAAGAAAGTTCATGCTCAATAATCCAGGTACCAAATCCAATAATTCTCAGTCGGGTCATCTGGATGTAGCCTGGTTAAAACCAGACCCTTGTCCTTCACTTCGCTTTGGACCAGTACAAAGCGAAGTGAAGGACAAGGGTCTGGTTTTAACCAGGCTAATCTGGATGGTTTCTTTTTTATAATAATAATAATAATTTTATTTAAAAGCGCCTTTCAAGACACACTTGCTGCTTTTATAGAAATGTTTCACCCTCCATCCAGTTTGCTGGAAGTCCTCTGACTGATGATGCCCTCCGGATGGAGGGTGAAATGTTTCTATAAAAAAGAAACTGTCCAGATGACCCAACTGAGAATTATTGGATTTGGTACCTGGATTATTGAGCATGTTGGTGAAGATTCTCAGTCGTCCAGGACATGATAAAATCAAAAAAGGCGTTCAATACAGGATCAACTGGAATTTATTTGTTGCATTTGTTGTTTGTTTGGACAGAAGTCGAAACGTTTTCTGCAACAAATTAAGTCCAGTTGATCCTGTATTGAACGCCTTTTTTGATTATTGAGCATGAACTTTCTTACTCACCCCTGTGTTGTAAATGTAAACATTTATTTCCCTGCCGTTTTATTTCTGAACCACTAGTCAGTCAGTTAAATTTCCAACTGGGTTACAAAACTATGAACCCTGGAAATCCATTGCAGCAAAGCATCTGCTGAAAAGCTTGTTACATAACAGCCAGGAGTTTTTATATCTCTCACACATTAAAGCCTTGCAGAGCAGACGGTCAGACGCTCTCTGGACTCATCCAAAAAAGATGAGTGTATAAGATAAGATGATTTGATCGGACCTTGCCCTGAATCAGCTGATGGCTGAGAATATTTTAGATTTCCCCTTTAACCCTGGAGGATGTTCATACCAACCTCACTGTTGCTATAGCGAGCAAGCTCAGAGATGAAGCGCATGTGATCCTCCCTGATCTGAATCATCTGCTCACAGATGTTGTACTGGGGACTGCTGGAAATAGATGTGCAAGTCCACCTGGGGAGGAGAGGAGATGAGACAAAAAAGACATATGAACACAGTTATGCATTATTAATTAATTCTTTTTTATATTTATTCATAAAATTTGATCATTTTTAAAATACAATACAAAACAATCCCATAAACGATAACATACAAAATATTAAATGAAAGGTAGCAGAAGGAAGAAAAAATCTCATTACTGTATATCTGCCCCTTTTTTCAAACAATTACCTGTAGTTCAAACAATAATAATCTTCAGTAACAGAACAAAATGAATAACTCTAAATTTTTAACTCTAATACAATACACATTACGCTACTTCATATACGTATATTTTTTTAACAATTTAGTTTTTATCATTTTCTTAAATGTAAACATTGACTTGGCATTTTTAACTTAATTCTCCAAACCATTCCATAATCCAGTTCCCTGGATTGAGGTAGAACGTCCCTTCAAACTATTATGGTCACTGACCTCTAGGGGCTCTCTTTTCTTGAGGGAGCCCTCTCTCTACTATGGTTTTTCAGTTCTACCTGGCTGCCACAGGTGAAAAGTGTTTGAGCTCATCAGCCACCCCATAAAGAGCTTCATGCCAGAGATGTCAGGTCCCTTTTTCTCTGGGCCTCGATCTGCTGTGAGCTTGTCTGTGTGGTTTGTGGAAACTTAAAGGTATTGTGACATGATGTTGTAAATTTGCATATTTGTCAGAACATATATATTTTAGATCATTGAGGTTTTTTTTGTTTTTGCAAAATAAATGATAAATATATTAAAATTTCATTCAAAATTATGGTATTTTTTTCTCTGGAATACGCCCCTAAAATTCCACGCATTTCCGCAATACGTCATCAGTGACGTGCCATCGGGAAGAAGGCAGAGCCTTGCCCGTTTGTTTGGTGTGTCAACTGCTTGCCATACAGATTCATTTCCTGAAAGGTCGCTTCTTTTTTTTGTGTAACTTGAAAAATGCCGTCACGTTGTAACGCATTTGGGTGTTCTAATATCAGCAGTGAACAAGTGAGCCTTCACAAATTCCCAAAAGATGAGAAACTTTGCCTAGAATGGAAGTACAGAGAACTTGGGTTCCTACTGAGAGTCCTATGTCTGCAGCAACCATCTTACTGCCGATCAGGTAGCATCTGTAGTTTCTTTTTATTCATGGAGGGTTTATTAAAGGACAACACCCACCATGACACCAACAATTCACCATATTGGACAATTACTGTAATTTATTATTAGGTCTATTTTCATTTTTGCATTTGGGACAGGCGAGGGTTAAAAAAACAAACAAAAAACCAACCCACTCCCGAATGAATCCGGAAACCTGGCCGAAGAGTCCCGAAGGGTCATGCCTTTTGTTACATCGATCTCCACCCAGAAGGCAGAAGGTAGGAGTGAGTTTCCATGGAGGTTTATGAGAGAGAGTGCGTTAAAACTGCATATTTCCTGCATATTTCCTGGTGCATTTGTGTGTATATGGACCAGCGCTCTGATCTTATTTATTATTTATTTTATAACACCGCTGCGGACCTGTTGCTGCTCTCATTCATTCTGCCCAATGGAGCGAGCTACGAGCCGCGCGCGTTCTGGCTCCTCGTTCCGCTGGTCACCTTTGAAGTTCCTCGTGCCGGTGTAATTTGCTCCCTCGAGTGTATGTATCTGCTCTTATCTCTCGTCAGCCTTGTTGCGAGGAGCACGGGTCGGGCAGCACGCGCGCGGGCAGAGCTCAGCTGCGCGGCTGGCTGCCTTTCTGATCACGGGGCGAGAGAATAAAAAGCCGATGCGGAAATGAATGAATTTGTCGCGATCAAACGAATTAAACTAGTATGTCTAAGTGGATGCTCGCTAAGAATATGATAGACATGAGTGAGCGACAGCAGGATTAATCAACACAGGCAGCTTTAGGGAATATTTAAAAATGCTTCCTTTTTCTTTTCCTCGCTCGGCTCGCCTGTAACTCCAAGGCGTCACTTTGGTGACGTGAATGCCCAAGTGAATGCCCATATATGGAGAGGGGCAGATTTTCCCGGAGCTGCATGCTAAAATCTGCTATAAATCATGAAATAACACATTTAGTGTTATTTCTCCACAATATATGTAAACGCTCCTGTATTATTTTTAAATAAACTAATAAATATTAATGGCGATGCAATTTGAAAACATGGTGGGTGTTGGGCTTTAATGAGAGTTTTGGATGATTTACTGTTTTAAAAATATATATCTCAGACGTGACCGGGACTGTCGGCCGATAGCTGCTAACATACATTAGCATAGATCCCGAGTCAACACGAAGCGCTATTTATGTATTTTTAAATTATGTCGGCGCGATCAGGTAACATCTGTAGTTTCTTTTTATTTGGGGAGAGTGTATTAATGAGTTTTGGATGATTTACTGTTTAAAAAAAGATATATCTCAGACGTGACCAAGACTGTCTGCCGATAGCTGCTAACATACATTAGCCTACACCCGAGTCAACAAGTAGCGCTATTTATGTATTTTTAAATTATGTCGGCGTGATCAGGTAACATCTGTAGTTTCTTTTTATTCGGGGAGAGTCTATTAATGAGAGTTTTGGATGATTTACTGTATAAAAAACATATATCTCAGACGTGACCGGGACTGTCGGCCGATAGCTGCTAACATACATTAGCATAGATCCCCGAGTCAACACGAAGCGCTATTTATGTATTTTTAAATTATGTTGGCGCGATCAGGTAACATCTGTAGTTTCTTTTTATTCGGGGAGAGTCTATTAATGAGAGTTTTGGATGATTTACTGTTTAAAAAAAGATATATCTCAGACGTGACCAAGACTGTCTGCCGATGCTAACATACATTAGCCTATACCCGAGTCAACACGTAGCGCTATTTATGTATTTTTAAATTATGTCGGCGCGATCAGGTAACATCTGTAGTTTCTTTTTATTCGGGGAGAGTCTATTAATGAGAGTTTTGGATGATTTACTGTTTAAAAAAAATATATCTCAGACGTGACCGGGACTGTCGGCCGATAGCTGCTAACATACATTAGCATAGATCCCGAGTCAACACGAAGCGCTATTTATGTATTTTTAAATTATGTTGGCGCGATCAGGTAACATCTGTAGTTTCTTTTTATTCGGGGAGAGTCTATTAATGAGAGTTTTGGATGATTTACTGTTTAAAAAAGATATATCTCAGACGTGACCAGGACTGTCTGCCGATAGCTGCCAACATACCATACCATACCATTTTATTTATAAAGCACTTTAAACAGGAACAAGTCCACACCAAAGTGCTGGACAAACAAACACGCAACAGGCAACACAGACAATGAAGTACAACACGAAAAACATAAAAACATTGCAGATCATAAATCAAACGATCCAATACAAATCAGCTGGCATTGAAAGCAATGGAGTAGTAGTGAGTTTTTAACCGGGATTTGAAAACCGAGAGGGAGGGGGCCTGTTTGATGAGCAGCGGTAACTCGTTCCAGAGTCTTGGGCCTGCTACAGAGAACGCCCTGTCACCCCTGCGCTTAAGGCGAGTTTCTGGAACTATTAAGAGTACCTGATCCTCTGACCTCAAAGCACGTGGAGGGACATATGGGTGTATCAGATCCGAGAGATAGGCGGGGGCGAGACTGTTCAGCGATTTGTAGACATACATGAGAATTTTGAATTGGATTCGAAGATGAACCGGTAGCCAGTGAAGGGAGGCCAAGACTGGTGTAATGTGCTCTCTTTTGCGTGTGCTGGTTAAAAATCGGGCAGCTGCGTTCTGAACCAGTTGTAATCGTGCAATGGTGGCTTGACTGACGCCAAACAGAAGTGAATTGCAGTAATCAAGCCTAGATGTAATGAATGCGTGAATCACTGTCTCCAGGTGCTTTTTGGATAATATGGGCTTCAGCTTAGACAGACGCCTCAGCTGGAAAAAACAGGATTTGACGATCATGTTTACATGACTGTTGAGTTTCATGGAAGGATCCATTATCACTCCCAGATTTTTGACTTTTTGTTTTTCGGACAGGGGTAGAGCAGACAGGTCAATGCAGTGGTTTGAGGTTGTGTCATTGGGAAGGAACAATATGGCTTCAGACTTCTTATCATTGAAGCTTAAGAAATTTAAAGCCATCCAGTCCCTGATGTCAGCCAGGCAGTCGAGCAGAGGTTGAATAGAGCCTGTACCATTTTGTCTTAGGGGGAAGTAGATTTGACAGTCATCAGCGTAGAAGTGGAAAGGTATATTGTGTTTCCGGAAAATAGCACCGAGTGGCAGCAGGTATAAGGAGAACAAGAGAGGACCCAGGATGGACCCCTGCGGAACCCCCCATTTAAGAGCCGCCACTGCAGAAGTAAAATCATTGATGGACACACAAAAAGACCTGTCAGAGAGGTAGGATCTGAACCAGTTTAGGGCTGATCCTGAGATGCCCACCCACTGCTCCAACCTAGCAATGAGGATCTCATGGTCGATGGTGTCGAAAGCGGATGTGAGGTCCAATAGGACAAGCAGCACAGAGTCACCAGTATCTGTGGATAGAAAGATGTCGTTAAAAACCTTCAGTAGGGCAGTCTCAGTGCTGTGGAGGGATTTGAAGCCAGACTGGAATAGCTCGGGGATAGCGTGATCCTCCAGGAAGCACTTTAGTTGGGACTCAACTATTTTCTCTAGAAGTTTAGAAACAAATGGGAGTCTGGAGACAGGCCTGAAATTGGATAATACTGACGGGTCGAGGTTTGGTTTTTTCAGGAGGGGTTGAACAGCAGCATGTTTTAATGATTTTGGCACCACACCCGAAGATAGACTGCTATTTACAATCGAGAGAATGGAGGGACCTAGAGTGTGAAAAACCTCCTTTAGAAGCCGAGGGGGGACCACATCGAAGGGGGAGCCAGATGGTTTCATGCTGCACATGACCTGCTCTAGAGAGGACAGAGAGACTGGTTCAAAATGTTCAAACACAGCAACAGATTGAGGTGGGATGGATGGATCGTGAGATGGAGGAGAAATGAGAGCCCTGGTGGTTGCGATTTTATCTAAAAAGAAATGTTGGAAGTTCTCGCACAGCTCAGTCGAGGCTTCCATGGGTGATTGTTCAGTGAGGTGGAGAACAGAGTTTAGGGTGGAGAACAGAACTCGAGGGTTACGAGAGTTTGCAGCAATGATATCAGAGAAGTATTGTGATTTAGCAGTTTTCACTGCTTTCTGATATCGGCGCCAGCTATCTTTTACCATCTGAAAAGAGACCTGCAGACTGTCTTTTTTCCATTTCCTCTCCACCTTTCGGCATTGCTGCCTAGCAGCTCTGGTTGTGTCATTCAGCCACGGTTCGGCCCTGAGTTTTGGTCTTCTCGGTTTAATAGGCGCTACTAGATCCAAAGCCTTTAAACAAACAGAGTCAAACTGGTTTGTCAGCTCCTCAGTGCTGGAGAGGAACCCCGGGGGCTGAATTAACATGTCATTGTTGTAAACCTCAGTGAAACGTGCGGCAGTTAGATGGTTAACATTCCTGCCTTTACGTGCAGGGATGCATGTTTTAGGTGTTACATGGGGGATGGTGACCTGAAAATTCACTGGCCTATGATCTGAGAATGCATTGTCACCTATTTCAAGGTTTGAAACGGTCACATCACATGTTAAAACAAGGTCCAACAAATGTCCACGCTGCTGTGTGGAAGAGTTTAGTGTTGAGTGTTGAGTTAAATTAAATGAGTCCAATAAATCTAGAAAGTCCTTAACCATGGGCTTCTCAGGACAACACACGTGCAAGTTGAAGTCGCCTGAAATGACGACCCGAGAATATTTAGCTGTAATTTCAGCCAAGAAATCAGAAAACTCGCTGATGAAGTTCTTGGAGCGAGGCGGCCGGTAGACAAGAGCACACAAAGTTACAGGTGAATGTCCTAGTTCAAACACAGTCAGCTCAAAGCTAGAGCAGGAGACTGGAATGGACAGTTGTTTACAGTCAAAAGATGATTTGAAGATAGTTAATAACCCACCGCCACGACCTGATGGTCGCGGGTCGTTAAAAAACAAACAGTTTGGTGGTATTATTTCCGTCAGCGCGCTGGACTCACCCGGCGACATCCACGACTCTGTGATGCAGAAAAAGTCCAAGTCGTGATCTTCAAAGTAATCCCTGAGGATGAACGTTTTGTTGCAAACAGATCGGGCGTTGACAACACAGAATTTGATGATATCCGAGCTAGCCGCTGATGAGCTGCTAGCAGCTGATGTGCTAACAGCTGGTGGGGGAGCGCGCGTCCGCGGCTCGCTTCCCACAGAGAGCTGCTCCGGCTGCAGATCCTCGTTGTTTTCCTGGTCCGTGCACGCGGGAGACTGGCGATGAGAATCGAGACCATCAGCTGAAGACAGCGAGGCAGAACGCCGGGCTCTGAGCTTCACCAGCCGGCCAGCTCGACAGCCGCGTTTCTTCCTCCGAGTCGATCGATTTCTCCGTGCAGGCTGGTGCGAAGAGCAGCGGAGGTAAACGGGCAGCTCGTCTCCGAGCAACGGGGGTAGAGGGGGCCTCCCCGATCCCGAGGTACGGTCATACTGGCCCGAATCAGCGACATCCGCGGCAGCAAAACGTAAATCCAGAAGCTGCTTCCGATCATAAACCAGCAGTGTAGTTATGTCTCCAATGAAGAACGAACAAAACACAAAAATTCCAAACACCCACAGGAGAGGCGGACACGCAGCCATGCTTATGGGCGCCATCTTGGAACTTTTGGAACATACTTGGAACATACATTAGCCTATACCCGAGTCAACACGTAGCGCTATTTATGTATTTTTAAATTATGTCAGCGCGATCAGGTAACATCTGTAGTTTCTTTTTATTCGGGGAAAGTCTATTAATGAGAGTTTTGGATGATTTACTGTTTAAAAAAGATATATCTCAGACGTGACCAGGACTGTCTGCCGATAGCTGCTAACATACATTAGCATAGATCCCCGAGTCAAAACGTAGCGCTATTTATGTATTTTTAAATTATGTCGGCGCGATCAGGTAACATCTGTAGTTTCTTTTTATTCGGGGATAGTCTATTAATGAGAGTTTTAGATGATTTACTGTTTAAAAAAGATATATCTCAGATGTGACCAGGACTGTCTGCCGATAGCTGCTAACATACATTAGCATAGATCCGAGTCAGCACGAAACGCTATTTATGTATTTTTAAATTATGTCGGCGCGATCAGGTAACATCTGTAGTTTCTTTTTATTCGGGGAGAGTCTATTAATGAGAGTTTTGGATGATTTACTGTTTAAAAAAGATATATCTCAGACGTGACCAGGACTGTCTGCCGATAGCTGCTAACATACATTAGCATAGATCCCCGAGTCAACACGTAGCGCTATTTATGTATTTTTAAATTATGTCGGCACAATCAGGTAACATCTGTAGTTTCTTTTTATTCGGGGAGAGTCTATTAATGAGAGTTTTGGATGATTTACTGTTTAAAATAGATATATCTCAGACGTGACCAGGACGGTCTGCCGATAGCTGCTAACATACATTAGCATAGATCCCCGAGTCAACACGTACCGCTATTTATGTACAGTATTCTTAAATTATGTCTGCGCGATCAGGTAACATCTGTAGTTTCTTTTTATTCGGGGAGAGTCTATTAATGAGTTTTGGATGATTTACTGTTGAAAAAAGATATATCTCAGACGTGACCTGGACTGTCTGCCGATAGCTGCTAACCTACATTAGCATAGGTCCCCGAGTCAACACGAAGTGCTATTTATGTATTTTTAAATTATGTTGGCGCGATCAGGTAACATCTGTAGTTTCTTTTTATTCGGGGAGAGTATTAATGAGAGTTTTAGATGATTTACTGTTTAAAAAAAGATATATCTCAGACGTGACCAGGACTGTCTGCCGATAGCTGCTAACATACATTAGCCTATACCCGAGTCAACACGTAACGCTATTTATGTATTTTTTAATTATGTCTGCGCGATCAGGTAACATCTGTAGTTTCTTTTTATTCAGGGAGGATCTATTAATAAGAGTTTTGGATGATTTACAGTCTTAAAATGAAATATCTCAGACGCGATTGGACATGCTCCGCCATTATTATTTAAATGCGCGTTGGAGCGGGCCTTCCCGTTGTCACGTTTTGCGGAAATGCGCAGATTTTTAGGGGCGTGTCCCAGAGAAAAAACTACCATAACTTGGAATGAAATTTTAATATACAGTATTTATAATTTATTTTGCAAAAAACAGAGCTGAATGATATAAGATATATAAGTTCTGACAAATATGCAAATTTACAACATCATGTCACAATCCCTTTAACTGGTCTTTCTGTGAGCATTTTGGTGAAGTTTGTGAGTGCCTAACTAATGTTGTCGTTTTTTTCTTTCTGTTCACAGGAGAAGCTGGTAAGGGTTCTCTGCCATTTCTGTTCTAACCCTTTTCTCCTGTTTTGTGGATAGCTAGGGAGCTCAGCCTTTGTACTTTTAAGTTTACTTCTAGCTAGTTATATATTTTCTTTATAGTCAGAATGGGGTGTTTTGTTTATTGTTTTGGCCTTGGAGACCCTGAAGCTTAAAGCTTCCCTGTATTTGCCTGTTTGTTTTTTTAAATTGTAAATTAAACCTGTTCCTTTACTGACATCAACTGTTGTTTTTTTATGTTACACCCAGTGCCAGATTTATAAGAGGATGCCACCTAATCATTTGAAGCTGCTGATCAGCCTGCAGTTTGTGCTGATGGCAGCATGGGGACACCTGCTGCTGCTGCAAAACCAAAGGGAGGTAAACCACCACAGTCTCTCCCACGGTTTGAGCCTTTGTCTGCCGAGTCCACAGTTCCTAGTGGTGGAGCTCGTTTAAAGGTGCGTCTGGCTTGACTTGAACTGGAAGCCAAAGAGAGAGAACGTAAGGATGCACTTCAGTTCAAGCTTAAATGCTGACAAATTGAAGCTGAGACTGCCATTAAAAGATGTCAGCTTAGCTGCAGGCTCATAAAGAATAGAATATATATAAACCGACCACTGTTCTCACTACAGATTCTGATGGAGATGAAGCCAATAGTATTTCACCAGGTAAACCTTCTGTACCACCTTCTACATTTGACATCAGCAAAAATACTGCCCTGGTTCCACCATTCCGGGAGACAGCGGTGGAGGCACATTTTAATGCATTTGAGCGTATTGCGGTTGCCCTTCATTGGTCCACAGAAGTTTGGTCCCTTAAAACTGACTGGTAAGGCACAGGAAGTATGTGCAACACTCACAATTGAAGACAGTCTTGTGTATGACAAAGTTAAAACTGCCATACTCAGGGCATATGAGCTAGTGCCTGAGGCATACAGACAACGGTTCAGAGCAAGGGTGTCAAACATATGGCCCGCGGGCTGGAACCAGCCCGCCAGGGGGTTTAGTCGGCCCGAGGATAAATCTGAATTATTTAAAAAAAAGAATAAACGTTATTTTCTTTCAAATCTGCAGTTCCTATGTTGTCCGCTAGAGGCGCTGTGTTTTAGTCAATTCCTATGTTGTCTTACTCAAACACAATGCCTATAGGACCCAGAGGTGCTGTGATTTAGTCAGTTCAATCGCTTTACCCACGTTTATATATATATCTGTGGCTTTACCCGCTTTTTCTCTTGGAACGGACAGTTGGGCACCCTCATCAATGGAATGTCCTTGTCAAAAAAGAGAAAATGAACACAAGAGTGTCGAATTTTTCAAGAAAAATTGACTTCTTCCTATAAAACTGTTTGACTAAATGTTTTAAAACGTGCAATCAGTGATCAGTTTTTTTTATGCGTTTTAAGTCTTAAATGTTAAACTGAGTAAAAGTGTAAAAGGACAATTAATTTAATGTAAAGATTTTTTATAATTTTTTTCTTCTTTGCACCAATACTAGAGCTGAACGATTTTGGAAAATAATCTAATTGCTATTTTCTCTATAAATTGCAATTGCGATTTAAAACGTGATTATTTTTTTAATATCTTCTCAAGTATTTATCAACAAACAGAAGCAATAAATCAATCTGTTTTATAATAAACAATGTCAGATTTATTTAAAGCAGAGATTACAATAAAGCAAGCAAATGTATGCCTTTTCTTTTCACCATTTCTAGTTTCATAAACATAATAATAAAAATGTTAAGTGAACTTCTTAACTATTGTCTGAACTTCACATGACAGTTAATAAATAAACAATTAGATATTAAAAAACTAAACTTACTGCTTTCCAGCCAGTAACATCATAAAAAATAAAGTGCAAAAAACAAAGAATCTACAACTCGTTATTTTCTGGGAATTCAAACTCAGTGAACACAAAATAAACTAGTATCTGTTCTTATTAAATCTTTTAGATGTTAAAAAAAAAACTCTTGGAACAATAAAACATTATAGTCAGTCAGTAACAGCAGGATGCAGAGCCTTGTGAACAGACTCCAACACCTCAATATCCTGCCAGGTTGGGATAAGGGAACGTGCATAACAGTCACCTGGCAGCACCTGAGAAATGGCTTTGAGCTGCTCTAGCACCCTGGCAATCATCATTTCTTTGGATCCCCATCTTGTTGGACATTCAGTGATGAGACTGTGTTCAGGAAGTTTGAGCTCCCTCTGTGCTTCAGTCATTGCTGCCTTCTTCCAACTGTGGGAGAAGTGCCCCACCAGCTTCTTGCACAGGCCTATTGCTCTTGACACTCTGTCATCCTCTAGTGCATGTCCTGTAATACAAAATAAAAAAATAAATACACACATTCACATCCTCCACTTTCACTCACACACGTGCAAAAATTGAGGACCAGAAAAATCTTCTCACTTTGTTAGTTAAAAACAATGTACTGTACAGGTTTTTAGCTTTTCCCAGTTTGTCAACGTTAAGTGAATGCAAAACGCGATGACTAAATAGCTTCACATTACTGAACATAATTAACGTTTTTATTTAAAACGGACAATAAAAAGGATAGTATAATAGTCGTGAAATCACGACCAGGTTTGGTAATAATGAGAAATTGCATCATCTCATCTAAATAGCTATGCTAAAGCTAAGCTAACAATCATTAAACACCGTTAGTAAAAAAAAAAATCAGCTTGCACGAAACGTGTGTGTTACTGGCTTTGTATTAATTCATATCACTAATGACAAATCTGTTTTTTTAAATCAGATAATGAATGTGCTTATTCCCGCAGAACGTTAACTTGCTGAGCTAGCTGCTAACAGTAACGGGGCCCGGTCACAGGGACCAGCTCGCTCTGTTTATCTCTCGCTGTCTCTGTGTTTCAGCCTCTAAGATCAGATACACGTTTACATGAGCTAACTTCAGAATCAGGTTTATTGGCCAAGTATGTTGATACACACAAGGGATTTGTTTCCGACTGTTCGTGTCTCTCTAGAAAATGTCTCTCTAAAAATGCTAAAAAGAATGCTAAAAAAAGTCTCTCTAGGATTGACACTATACAGATACTTTACATATAACTTACAAATAATACACAATATACAGAAGGATTCACATCACATGGGGGTTGTGAATGGGTTGGGGGTCAGGGGGCCCCTGACCCCCTGAACTTACCTGAATTTTTAACTTTTATGACTTCTGTCGAGCCAGAAGCCATTGTGTTAGAGCGTGCGGTGTTAACTTGACTTCTCCCCCTCCCTGCCTGCTCGGTTTTGCTCCGCTCGACTCACTCCCAAGTCACGTGACCAGTCAAATCGCAGCCTGTGCGGTTAGAGAATCGTGTTTTAACATATCGCGAGATTATCGCAAATGCAATTAATTGTTCAGCCCTAACTAATACAATGAAAAAAGCGGACTTACTGTTCTATGTAATTTTGGAATGAGTTTACTGGTCTGGCCCACTTGAGATCAGATTAAGCTGAATGCGGCCCCCAGATCAAAACGAGTTTGACACCCTTGGTTAAGAGGCTTAAAAAAATCCACTGCACAAACATTTGTTGAATTTGCAAGACAAAAAGGAATGCTATTCGACAGATGGTGTCAGGCAACTAAAGCCACCGATTTTACCTCACTACGTGAGTGGGTACTGTTGGAAGAGTTCAAAAACTGCCTTCCTGATCGTACAGTCTTGTACTTGAATGAGCAAAAAGCTACCACCTTACAAGAGGGAGCTGTCTTAGCTGAAGAATTTACCCTTACTCACAAAAATGTTTTTGTAAATCTGATCAACTCTCTCAAGATAAAATGGGAAAAGATGTGCTGGGGAAAGATGTGCTACAGTATCAGGTTAAGAACACTTCAAGCTCCAAATCCGAGAGACAACGTTTTTACTGTCATAACATGGGGCATATTGTTTCTGACTGTTTGGCCCTTAAATGTAAACAGGCACCCTAACCACCAAAACCAGCTAAAGGGGTTGGCCTGGTTAAGACGCCGAGATCTTCCCCACATCTCTCAAACATAACTGAAGCTGATGACTGTTTTAAGCCCTTCATTTTTGACGGTCTTCTCTCTAACAGGACTTCCTAAGGATGAGAAACCTGTGAGGATACTGAGAGACATTGGTGGTTCTCAGTCGTTCATCCTGTCCAGTTTTCTGCCATTTAATGCTGATTCCTCCTGTAATGCAAGTACAATAGTACAATGAATTGGAATGGCGTATGTACCGGTACCTTTACATCATGTTCACATAAAGTCCAAGTTGGACTCTAGATGCTTCAAAGTTGCAGTGAAAAGCTCATTCCCTGTTCAAGGGGTTGAATTTATAATGGGGAATGATCTTGCAGGAGACAGGGTACTTTCTAATCCTGAGGTGTTGGATAATCCCAGTTGCATGGTGGGTTAAGATGTGGTGTTGAAGTCCCATCCTGATGTTTTCTGTCAGTGTTCTTACCAGGTCCCAAGCTCGTAAGCTGAAGGAAGTGAATTTGGATGACTCTGTTCTTGGCTCTGCTTTGATGGAGGACAAGTTACCAGCAGAGGTCCTTTCAGGAACAGCACCCCTCAGGGAAGACTTTACCCCAAGATCAGAGGTTTTTCCTCCCACTATCAATAACACGTAAGAGTTTGAGCCAGGCTCAGAAAAGTGATGAAACACTTACTAAATGCTTTGGAGGTGTGTGTGATTCAATAAAGGGTGATAAAACCCATACCCCCCCAAGTTTCCTTCTCCCTGCTTTTGCATTTTGTCTCGTCTTAACTCTTCAGCGCTCACTCGAACCAATTTGAAATGGATTTTACGTGGGCCGTTTCCTCTATTGATAAAATTTTTTCAACGAAACGCACCGGACCGGGAGAGGCGGATTGCCCCTTCGACACGCAGGCGGTGGGATACACTATGGAATCGTGGTCAGTGTATCTGACCGTTCTCTCTGTCGAAGACGTTGACGTTTTGTGGATTATTGGAATATTGGTGGCAGTTGATCTGCTTTTTGGGATCGGCGGATGTTTTCTGCTACTGGAAGCTGAGGGAGGCGGCCGCAACGCGCTGGCGAGACTCCCTGCTCAACCAGATTCTCTGATCCGGGCTATGACCTCAACAAGCCAGCTGTTGTACGAGCTGACAGCCGCGGACCTGCGGTGCGCTCTGGGAATCGTTTACAACCGAACCATCAGGGCACAGTCGAGGATTTGTAGCTCACATGATTCGACGATTTGGACCTGAACAGCACCTGGACTTCAAGGCTACAGTCAAAAGCCTGTAGCCTGGCCTGAAAATAAATAAGCGACTAATCTAATCTGGACTGTGAGCGACCTTGGAAAAAGAAGGCTGTCTGCAAATCTTCTCCTGGAGTGAAAAGCTGTTGAGAACTCGCTGCCCCCCCCCCCCCCAGAGGTCTCCGTGTGCTTTCAGAATGGAGCCGAGCTGAAATGACATCACAGACTGTGCTTATCTGAAATGACTTTCACGGACAAATCTCCCTGCTTGCCATGAAATGCAACATGTCTTGTCTTATCCGTGCTAAAGCTGGTAGAGTTTTTTAGACTCTATCATGGAGTGTCCTAAGACAAATTGTGATAGATTCTTTTTTGAATACCACTGATTACCCGAATGTATGTTCCTTTTTCATATCTGATTGTTGGTGGCGCGGTTTTATACTGCTGCGGCTTCCGTGCGTACGTCCCTCTTCGGATGGTGCGCGCGCCAATTGCAAAACTTTGTACCTTGGTGCAAATATACCAATAAAGATATATTCTATTCTATTCTATAAGTTTTATGTTGAGAATGGATTACTCATGGGAAAATGGATTTCAAGGCCTGCCTTGCAACAGAAAGATATTTAAGAGGATTGGGGAGTAGTGCATCAAATTGTCATTCCTCAAGTTTATCGTGAACAAATACTACAGCTAGCACATGATCACTCATGGTCCGGTCACTTGGGAATCACTAAAACCCATGACCATGTTCTACAGCATTTATTTTGACCAGGCCTCAAGAAAGATGTTGCTAGGTTCTGTAGGACATTAGCCTGGTTAAAACCAGACCCTGTCATCACTTCGCTTCAGACTAGGGTCTGGGACCTCTCCATTTTAAAACGATTCTTGCTGGAGGCGTTGGCCTCTGCTGAGGAACAAAACCATTGGATATTTTGAACAGGGAAAGCATTCTGCTCCCTCCCCTCAGAGCCATGTATGGCTGCTCCCCGTGCTCTGGTGAACTTGACAACTGCTCCGCCTCCTGCAGCTTTTCTCTTGCTGCCGGCTGCCGCGCTGCAAATTCTGTGTTTATATGTTAATAAAACTTTTAATAAAATACAATAAAACCATGGATCGCTGGTCCAGCTCACCAGAAGACCAGAAAATCTGATGGGACTCGGGCAGCAACGTAAAACCCGAGTTTAATTCTCGTGACAACCTCAGCCATTTCCTTGTTCATTTCAGCGGAGGGAGAGAAGGAGGAGGGAGCGAGCGATCACTTGACTTTTGGCCCAAAAAACAAAAGAAAACTCCAGATAAGGGATTAAGAAGGGGAAATTAATAAATTTGTGTCACATATAAAACAGTTCTGCATCGCTTTGCATCGCTTTGAATGAGAACATGCCGGTGCTCGCTGACTGCGCGCTGGCAGAGCCCTTTTATAGGGCTCTGCGCGCTGGGACAGGTGGGGGCGTGGGTTAGGGTCCAAAACTCCGTCCCTTCTGTTCTCTGATTGGTCCGAACAAAAATCTACCGGAGAAATGGTTGTTAATGAGAGAAGTCCCAGACTGTGCAGTGAAGGGAAATGAGAATTGAGCGGAGCTGTGCAGGAAGGCGAGGGCCAGGCTAGTAGGACATGTAAAGTTTGCCAAATAGTGGATTAACCTAATCAGTGTTCCACCGGTTCCCCTTAAGCCCATTCCTGCAGTTGGTGAACCTTTTGAACGTGTTCTGGTGGACTGTGTGGGTCCTCTGGCCAGAACAAAGGCTGGTAATCAGTTTCTCTTAAGTTATCATGTGCGCTGCCACTCGCTTCCCTGAAGCTATTCCATTAAGGAGAAGCATAGCACCTACCATAACAAAAGCTCTTTTGAAGTTTTTTGCAACTTTTGGTCTGCCTAAAGTTATACAGACTGATCAAGGCAGTAATTTTCAGTCCAAACTTTTCCAGCAAACTTTCCAGTCTTTTGGTGTTTAACACATTGCTTCTAGTCCTTATCACCCTCAGTCACAAAGTGCACTTGAGAGATGGCACCAGACTATTAAGTTTGTCTTGAGACGGGTAAAAACTGGGATGAAAGACTTCCTTTCTTGCTGTTTGCAACCCGAGAAGCAAAGCAGGAATCTCTTGGTTTTAGTCCTGCTGAATTAGATTTTGGGCATGGTGTAAGAAGACCACTGAAGGTTCTGAAAGAACAACTCCTGTCAGCTGACTCACAGCCACAATCTAATGTGCTTGAGTTTGTCACCCAGTGTTGGGAACGTCTTCATCATGCTTGTTCGATAGCAAGAAAGTCTTTGTCTGCTGCCCAAGGGAAAATGTAAAAGCTATATGACAAAAAGACTGTACAGTGGTCATTCGAACCAAGTGACAAAGTACTCATGCTGGTGTCCACACCTGGGCTATCTCTTGTAGCACAATTTGTAGGCCCATACGTGGTCAAAAGAAAAGCCAATGACATAGACTACATTATTCATACCCCTGATAGGCGGCGCCAAACGCGTCTGTGTCACATAAATATGTTAATGTTGTTTCACTCCAGAGAAGATGAACGCAAGGACTCATCTTGTGAGAACTCTCCCAAAACTGCATCCATCTCTCTTGTGTCTGGAGATGTCCACCCTGATGGTTTGAAAAAGTGTCATGAAGGCCACTGTGGTAAACTCTCAAACTCTGTCATTCATGACTCTTTGGATGCATATCTGTCCTATCTTCCCAGGGGTGAGAAGGAGGATGTGGAAGGGCTGATCCAGTTGTACCCTATACTTTTTGGAGACGTGCCCTCTAGGACCTCGGTATTGGAGCATGACATTGACGTGAGCGACGCATCCCCCATTAAACAGCATGCATACCATTGTTCCCCAGCCAAGAGGGAAATGATGGACAAAGAGGTTCAGTATTTATTGGAAAATGGTTTGGCTAAACAAAGTCAGAGCTCCTGGAGCTCTCCATGTCTTTTGACACCAAAGTCTGATGGTTCTCATCGTTTATGTACAGACTTTAGAAGAGTAAATGCAGTTACAGTCCCTGACTCGCATCCATTACCTTGTATGGAAGACTGCATAGACAGCATTGGTGCAGCCACCTATATAACCAAGTTGGATCTGCTGAAAGGGTACTGGCAAGTTCTCCCAACTGCCAGAGCTTCTGATATTTCAGCTTTTGTCACCCCAGACCACTTCTTACAATATATAGTAATGCATACCTGCAAATATTACCGGTGTTTCTGCAAGAACTTCTCAATGGTAGTGGCTCCTCTAACAAATCTGTGTAGTCCAAAATCAAAAAGGCGTTCAATACAAGATCAACTGGACTTTATTTGTTGCAGAAAACGTTTCGACTCCCATCCAGGAGGCTTTTGGGAGTCGAAACGTTTTCTGCAACAAATAAAGTCCAGTTGATCTTGTATTGAACGCCTTTTTGATTTTAACATGTCCTGGACGACTGAGAATCTTCACCAGCATGTGTAGTCCAAAGAAACCATTCACATGGACTACAGAATGTCAACATGCATTTGACTGTGCAAAGTCCTTACTATGCAGCACTCCTGTATTAGCAGCTCCTGACTTCAGCAAGGTCTTCAAGCTGGAGGTAGATGCAAGCGCTACTGGGGCTGGAGCAATGCTACTCCAAGATGGACCAGATGACATCAGTCACCCAGTTTCCTACTACTCATTTAAGTTCAAGCCTCGCCAATTGAATTACTCTACAATAGAGAAAGCCTTGGCCATGCTATTAGCTTTGCAACATTTTGAAGTTTATGTCAGTTCACCAAGTCCTGTTATAGTCTATACAGACCATAACCCATTAGTCTTCCTGAACCGCATGTACAACCACAACCAGCGGCTAATGCGGTGGGCTTTGCTGGCCCAATAATATAACATAGACAGACATAAAAAAGGGGTTGAAAATGTGATAGCTGATGTACTTTCCAGGATGTAGTGCTGTAGTACAAATGACGTAAGTTGAAGTGCTGTCATTATTTAATGAAGAATTTTATAGGGGAGGGTGTTACGGTCACTGACCTCTAAGGGCTCTCTTTTCTTGAGGGAGCCCTCTCTCTCCTATTGTTTTTCAGTTCTACCTGGCTGCTTGTTACGACCGATAAAGGCCAAAACATACAAAGTGGGCACTGGACACAGAAAAAGAATTAAAACAAATTTTATTAAACTAGAATAAGGTCCTCCAGGCTGGCAAGGTCCTCCCAGGCTTCTCTCACCAGGACTGGAGCGTCCTCGTCTGGTTCAGCATCCAAAGGAAAAGAAAATTAAGAAAAAGTTCAAAGAAATGGTGGACCGGTGAGTCGGGCCAAAAAGAATAAAATGCCATCCAGGCAAACCCAATCCTGTACAGGGCCGTCGTGTCTTCCCAGGTGACGATCTACCTTACAAAAGTCCCTCTCTACACAAACAAAATACGAAAACAGGACTACCAACCCTCACGCAGTCAAAAGTACAAATAAAACCCACTGTTAACCCCAGCTGTCCCCCTCTTAGACAGCTGCCTAAACGCTTCTCTTAACGTCCCCAAAAATGAATCAGACTACAACGGTCCAAGCCCGCACACCAGTTTAGGCTAGAGTCCAACAAAAACACTTAAAGTGTCTCAACACTCACAACTCTCTATTTAAGCAACCAGTTTTTAGGCCTTAAGAGCACACACCAGCTTACCCTAACTCCAACAGGAGCAGGTCAACAACAACCAAGGAGAGGTGGAGATCTCCCAGAGTTACTCAACATAACCCAGTGGCTGTTCTCAATAGTTACCTGAAAGTGTCTTCTCAGCAGTTCCAGTGAACCTTAGCTGACTTCTCACACTTGTAAAGGATATATAGGAGGTCAATATTAATACTGACCTCTTTACCTTAATTTATTTACTTATTCAGATTGAATAGTAATTTCACGGA
>JBBPBX010023059.1:0-40868 GCA_038048925.1 Garcialebias charrua | reverse complement strand
CACATTAGACACCCAGGCTGGGTTTGCCCGCTCCCTCCCATTGGCCACCAGTCACGCCCCCAGACACCCACCCCCCAGCATATGAACCCCAACCCACCAGCGAGCCGAGAGCCCCCGGCCAGAGCTGGGCACCAGAGCGCCAGCCAGCCCATAGCCCGGCGACCCGCCCGCCAGAGCCCAAGACCCCCGACCCCCACCAGGCCCAAGCCCGGGGACGACGCGCCCCCAGAGTCCCAAGCCCCCGGCACCCACCCCGAAACCACCCCAGCACAGCCGGGTCACCGACCGGCGACCCATGACCGCCGCCACCGACCACCCGAGGGCCCGACCGGCGACCCATGACCGCCGCCACCGACCACCCGAGGGCCCGCATGCCGCCCCTAGTAGATATCCCCTAGAACCCCCCGGTCCTCCCCAGGTCGAAGACAAGGTCCTCCCCGCCCAAGCAGCCCTAACCCCCCGGCGCCCCAAACCCCAACCTCCCCCCCCTCCAGTCCCAATGCCCCACAAGGCCACATCCCAGACCCCCCACCCTCACTACGTAACGGAGCCGATCAAAGAATGCCAAATAGGTTGATCCAATGTGTCGGCAGATGCTGTTTCAAGACTAATATGATCTAACAGAAGATTTTTATACTGATTAACGCTAAGATTATTTTTATTTTTCCAATTTACGAGTATGGTTTTCTTTGCGATGCATAAGGCAGTGAAAAGCATATAGGATGTATTTTTTTCTAGTATAACATCTTCAAAGATACCCAATAAGCAAACAGATGGAGAGAGTGGGATATTAATTTTCAAACATTTAGACAAGTCTTCACATACCTGTACCCAGAACCTCTGAACGGGTGGACAGAACCAGAGCGCGTGAATATAATCATCAGGTGTATTACTTATGCACTGTGAGCACTTGTTAGATGGTATAAAGCCCATCTTAAACATTCGCTCCCCTGTATAATGTACTCTATAGAGAACCTTATATTGTATTAATTGTAAATTGGAGATTCTAGTCAATTTAAAAGTATTTGAACATACTTGAGACCAAATTTTTTGTTCAAAGTTGATTGATAAATCTGACTCCCATTTTTCAACAGGTAGTGCTATCGAGTCATCGATTCTAGACAATTTTTTGTATATTTTAGATAATAATTTGGGTGGTTGAAAATTAATAAACTCTAACACACATGTTGGTGTTTCCAACAATGTTTTATTAAGCTTAAATTTCTTTTTTACAATTGACTTAATTTGTTGGTATTGTAGGAAATATTTATTATCAATGTCATATTGTATTATTAATTTATTAAATGGAATAAAGTCTATACCCTCAAATATGTGTTCCAGACATTCAATACCTTTCATTCTCCAACCTGGGAAATTTAACATATTATTTTCTTGTTGAATGTCAGGATTGTTCCAGAGAGGTGTATGTCTACATGGGAGTAGTGAAGACTTTGTCATTTTCAGATACTCCCACCATGCTGTCAGAGATGAGCTAATATTGATGCTCTTAAAGCAGACATGTCTTTTTAAATCTGTACTGATAAATGGTAGATCTGAAATCCTAATATTATTACATAAAGTTTGTTCTATATCTATCCAAGTTTCATCTAGTGCATTCGGTTTTAACCACTTTGATATATATTGTAATCTGTTTGCTAAATAGTAGTAATAAAAGTTTGGAAGTTCTAATCCTCCGGTATCTTTAGATTTTTGTAATGTTTTTAAACTAATACGCGGAGTTTTATTGTTCCAAAGGAATTTAGATATAGAAGAGTCCAGGGACTTAAACCATTCATTTGAAGGTTTATTTGGAATCATTGAGAATAAATAATTTATTCTCGGCAGCACCATCATTTTTACTGAGGCAACTCTTCCCATAAGTGATATGGGTAGAGATCTCCATCTAGTAAGATCGTCTTCAATTTTCTTTAATAGTGGGATATGATTTAATTTTATTAAATCCTCCAATTTAGGAGAGATATTAACACCTAAATATTTAATATTACCTGATTGTAGTCTTTCATTAAGAGAATTATTAAACACACAATTTATCGGAAGCACTGTAGATTTTGTCCAGTTTATAGAATAATCAGAAACTTTTGAAAATGAGTTTATTAACTTGATAACATTGGATATTGAGTTTCCTGAGTTCTCAAGAAAAAGCAAAACATCGTCAGCATAAAGACTCATTTTATGTTCTATGTTTCTACCCTTTATGCCTTTAATATCAACACTTTGCCTTATTGCTGCTGCTAACGGTTCAATAAAAATAGCAAATAATGCTGGTGAAAGTGGACAACCTTGCCTGGTGCCCCTCTGTAAACAGAAGCTTGAAGATAATTGATTATTTGTCCTGACACACGCTGTTGGTGAACTATATAATATTTTTAACCAGTTAATGAAGTAATCCCCAAATCCAAATTTATTTAAGGTAGCAAATAAGAAATTCCAATTTACTCTATCGAATGCTTTTTCAGCATCTAAAGAAAAAATAGCTGTTTCAATATTTTTAAAATACGAATACTCTATTACATTATATAATCTTCGTGTATTTGTGTCTGAGTGTCTTCCTTTTATGAATCCGGTTTGGTCTGGATGTATAATAACAGGAGTTATCTTCTCTAGTCTTTTAGATAAGACTTTACAAATTATTTTAACATCAACATTAATGAGAGAGATTGGACGATAACTCGTAGGTAATACTGGGTCTTTGCCTGGCTTTAATAAGAGACTAATGTTGGCTGAATTCATATGTGTTGGTAGCCTGCCATTTTCTTCTGACTCAAGTAGCACTCTATAAAATATCGGTTCCAGTATATCCCAGAACTTTTTATAGTATTCTACTGGATATCCATCAGGACCTGGCGATTTCTTATTAGGCATGCTTTTAATTGCTTCATGGAGCTCATCTGAAGTTAATGGTGAGTCTAGTTTTGATGATTGACTAATATCTAGTTTTGGGAGTGTTACTTTCTCTAAGAATTCATTAATATCCTCATTAGATGGATTTATTTGTGGAGTGTATAGAGTTTTATAGAAATCTTTAAAAACATTGTTTACTTTTCCCTCATCATGAATTATATTTCCATCTTTATCTTTAATACCATATATATATGTTTTTTCTTTGTTTAATTTAAGTTGATTAGCTAAAAAGCTCCCTGATTTATTACCGTATTCAAAATTATCTAATCTAAGTCTTTGTATCAAGAATTTATTTTTCTTATCAATAATTTCATTTAGTTCTAATTTTACTTTGCGTAGTTTTTGCTGTGTTTCCTCTTCTTGTAGACCTTCTAATAGTTTAATGGATTTCTCTAATTCCTCAATACGTTTATTTTCTTTTTTCTTTTTATTTGTTGAATAGGATATTATTTTACCTCTCATAACTGTTTTCCCAGCCTCCCAAAGTGTACATGCTGATGTTCCTGGCAAATCATTCAACTCTAAATATGATGCCCATTCTATTTTAAAATATTGCAAAAATTCTTCTTCTTGAAGCAGTGATGTATTGAATCTCCAATTTATATTTTTTCTAGTTTCTTTTTTATAATCTAAATATAGAGTAACTGGTGCATGATCGCTGACAGCAATGGTGTGTATCTTAGTGTCTGAAATGTTGGTCAGCAATGAATTGCTTACTATGAAAATAATCTATACGAGAATATGAGTGATGCACATGTGAAAAGAAAGAATATTCTTTGCTATCAGGGTGAAAAGAACGCCATGCATCGCAGAGTCCATAATCATTCATATACTGTTTAACTATATTTATAGATTGCCAACTGCGTTGAGTTCCCACTGTATTCAGTCTGTCTATTTTGTCATTGAAACCAAAGTTGAGATCACCTCCCATTACCAGTGAGGAATCCATGTGCTTTGATAGAGTGGAAAAAAAGTCATGAAAAAAAGAAGCGTCGTCTACATTTGGCCCATATATGCTAACTATACAATAATTTTGTCTAAATATTGATAACTTTAATATTATATATCTACCGTGTGGGTCTATAACCTGATCTAATACTGTGAAGTTAACATTTTTATGTATTAAAATTGCTACCCCTCTTTGTCTAGAATTATAACAGGCTGAGAATACATTAGGAAACTCTGAAGATTTTAGCTCATCTACAGTTGAGGCCAATTTATGAATTTCTTGGAGTAATACAACATCTGCCTTTAATCTTTTAATCTGATTAAAAATCCTATATTTTTTATGTTGGCTACCGGCTCCATTAATGTTCCATGTGACAAACCCTAGGACTCATACGTGCGTCTGCTCTTTGTGGACTTCACATCTGCCTTCAACACCATGATCCCCCAAACTCTGATAGACAAACTATCTACACTTGGACTAAGCCCCTCCATTTGTAACTGGGTACTAGACTTCTTAACAGACAGACCACAGTCCGTGAAGATCCACAACTTCTCCTCCTCCACCATAACCCTCAGCACTGGCTCTCCTCAAGGATGTGTGCTGAGCCCCCTTCTGTTCACTCTGCTCACATATGATTGTACAGCCACACTTCCAGGCTGTCATATTGTTAAGTTTGCAGATGATACAGCGGTGGTGGGATGCATCACAAACAATGATGAGTCCAGCTACAGACAGGAGGTGGAACACCTGGAGAGCTGGTGCAAAGAGAATAATCTTCACATGAATGTGAAGAAGACAAAGGAGATGATTGTGGACTTCAGAAGGAACAAACACACCCACGCCCCACTGAACATAGGTGGGTCTGCAGTGGAAGTGGTCTCCAGCTACAAATACTTGGGTGTACACTTGAATGATAACCTCAGCTGGAGCAACAACACCACCAGCCTGATCAAGAAAGGTCATCAGAGACTCTACTTCCTCAGACGGCTGAGACGAGCTGGTCTGAGCAGCCCAGTTCTCACCTCCTTCTACAGGTGTGCAGTGGAGAGCATCCTGTGCTCCAGCATCAACGTGTGGCATGGAGGCTGCACAGTTGCAGAGAGGAAAGCTCTACAGAGAGTGGTGAAGGCTGCACAGAAGTCTGTTGGAGTCAGTCTCCCCACCATCACAGACATTTACACCTCCAGATGCAGGAAAAGAGCCACCTGCATCATGAAAGACCTCACTCACCCAGCACACTCACTCTTTGCCCCACTCCCCTCAGGACGGAGGTTGAGGAGCATCAAATGTAGAACCACTAGACTGAGGAACAGCTTCTACCCTGAGGCTGTTAGACTCATGAATAAATAAAAATAAAAAATAAACACTGCAAAATATCACATTGTGCTGATGCTGATCTGTTTTCTTGTTGCTGTGTTCATCTGTGACCATCTGCTCATACAAACTCATGTTCGTGCTGCTGTTTATTTCCACTATATTAGGCTTAGTGTATTACTAGTTGATGTTTTTCTTAGTTAATTCTAGATGTTATTACTGTTTTTCTCTTGCATTTGTTGTTGGATGTAACTGGGACCCCGTGTACATAATCTCGTTTTCATCACATGTACCACATGCGGTGCAAATGACAATAAAGACTCTCTGACTCTGACAAATAGACATTCATACACACATACAATCACACAGACTCACCCTCATCCTCACCCTCACTCTCTCAAAGACATATAATAACGACACGTTCCATTCATATTCCCGATACGCACTCTATACACCCCAGGTCCAAGACATGTACCTGCCCCCTACATGGGGCAGCCCACACCCAAACCCAGGAGGTAGCCCCATTCATTCTGGGGTGGAGAGGAGCCGACATCCAAGATCCAGCCCAACCCGCGCCCAGCCGACAGGACAGAACACCCGAGCCCAAGCAACCCTGCAGGGAGAGCGCCGTGCCAGTCCCGCCCACGGCAAACCCCCATTTTATTGTTGAAATTTGGAACTTTTACTCGTGCGTCACATAATTAAGGTTTGGTTGGTTTCTCTGAAAATATGGAGTTCAGGGAAAATAAAAACAGAGAGCGCTGTTTGGGATCAAGTTTCAAAACTAAATCTAATCAACTTGGTTACATTTGACACAGTTACAACATTTAGATATAGCTCACCTCTCTGCCGGAGGTTGATCCGATTTAAACTCAACGATAATATGCTTTGACGTGTTGCTCTTAAAGGACAAACAGCTGGGTTCAGGTTCATATTTCTGTTTACTTGTCTTCCTGTAAAAAAAAAAAAGGCAAATTGTTGACATATTCATGGAGAAGAGTCCTGGACAGTCGTAGAGATGGTCATCTCACCCCTGAGCCTTGCTCTGACTCTCATGTTCCTGACCCGGAGAGGTTTTAGAGTGGGGGACTCCCTCCTCTCTGTCCTCACATTGATCCATGCTGCTGAATTCACCTCCACATCAGTTCACACACACTTCCTACATTCACCTGCACAGAAAACACAACTCAGTTATCTGCATATGTTACACCGTTTGTGTTACAGGGTTGCCAGATTTAAATTAAAAAAAGGCACAACTATCGGCTTTAAAACAGTTGTGATTGTTCAGGAGGGGAGTTGCACATTTGGTGGGCATGCTGACTTTCTGATGATATGGAAGGATGAATGGATACTGTTAATGGATGGATACATAGATAGATAGCTGTAGATCTACAGTATATCCATCTATCCACCTCTCTGACAGGTCCTTTTGTGTTTCCATCAACGATTGTAGTTCTGCAGTGGCGGCACTTAAATGGGGGGTTCCGCAGGGGTCCATCCTGGGTCCTCTCTTGTTCTCCTTATACCTACTGTCACTCTGTGCTATTTTCCGGAAACACAACATTCCTTTCCACTTCTACGCCGATGACTGTTAAATTTACTTCCCCCTAAGAAACAAATGGTACATGCTCTATTCAACCTCTGCTCGACTGCCTGGCTGACATCAGGGACTGGATGGCTTTAAATTTCTTAAGTTTCAATGATAAGAAGTCTGAAGCCATGTTGTTCCCTCCCAATGACACAATCACGAACCACTGCATCGACCTTTCTGCTCTAGCCCTGTCTGAAAAACAAAAAGTCACAAATCTGGGAGTGATAATGGATCCTTCCATGAAACTCAACAGTCATGTAAACATGATCGTTAAATCCTGTTTTTTCCAGCTGAGGCGACTGTCTAAGCTGAAGCCCATATTATCCAAAAATAACCTGGAGACAGTAATATACACATTTATCACATCTAGGCTTGATTACTGCAATTCACTCCTGCTTGGCGTCAGTCAGGCCACCATTGCACGATTACAACTGGTTCAGAACGCAGCAGCCTGATTTTTAACCAGTACAGCAAAAGAGAGCACATTACACCAGTCTTGGCCTCCCTGCACTGGTTCATCTTCGAATCCAGTTCAAAATTCTCCTGTATGTCTACAAATCGCTGAACAGTCTCGCCCCCGCCTATCTCTCTGATTTGATACACCCATATGTCCCTCCACGTGCTTTGAGGTCAGAGGACCGGGTACTTTTAACAGTTCCAGGAACTCGTCTTAAGCGCAGAGGTGACAGGACCTTCTCTGTAGCAGGACCAAGACTCTGGAATGAGTTACCTCTGTTCGTCAGATGGCCCCCTCCCTCTTGGTTTTCAAATCCCGTTTAAAGACCCACTACTATTCCGTTGCTTTCAACACCAGCTGATCTGTGTTTGGTCGTTTTATTTATGATCTGCAATGTTATTTTGTCTTTTTTTGTTTTGTACTTCATTGAGTGTGTTGTCTGTTTGTTTGTTCAGCACTTTGGTTTGGCCTTGTCGCTGTTTAAAGTGCTTTATAGATAAAATGGTATGGTATGGCATGCATGCAGATAGATAGATAGATAGATAGATCGATAGATGATCGATCGATCCATCGGGGATACTGGATGGGTCTTGCTCCATATGAGTTCTGGTCCCATCTCGGCCCCTTTTGCCCACATTAAAATTAAATAAGTGGACTTAAAAATGCAATAACAACTTTATCAATGAATGTATGCAACAAAACTTTGATAAATTCCTTCGAGAAAACCTCCCGAATATTTAAATCATCAAATGACTTCAGCTCGTAGTTCTCAAACGGTACGGACTGGTAAAATGACGTCGACCAGTCCAGTTTAATAATCAGTTTGTTAATGCGAACAAAAACCACATCAGCTGGAACTGAACCGACATAACGACTCAAACGTTTAATAAAGAGTTTGTTACCTGCAGCTGTGGCTTCTCATGCAGCAGAAAAAACTGCGTCACGTCGAAAACGAAAGTGAAACAAACAAAGGGACGTTGAATGAGCAAAAAAAAAAGTAAAAGTAAGTAAAAACAAAACGTAAACAATTTTGTTTTCAAATAAGAAAAATAAAAACGTTTAACCAGCGCCAACATGGTGTGAACAGTGGCGGACTTAGCCATTGTATGGCCCAAGACTTCTGAAGGGGGCCCAGCCGACCCACCCCCAAGGCTGAGGGTGAAAGATTCTGTAGGGCTGCCACAATTTTCATACTGCAATACGTGAACCAGACACTAGCGCAACATATATGGTTTTCTGTTAATAAGATAACTACAGTATTCATTAAAATATATATATATTTTTTTTTTTTTGGAAAAAACTTTTTAAATTATTATTATTATGGGAAAAGTGCTAAAGCAAATCTTACATCAATAGTCAGCACCACTAACTATGTACAAACTAATAATGACAGGGTGGGTAATATAGTAAAAATACAATATTTTCCTAAATTAGCAGATTTTCATAACTTTATCACACTTGTTTTAGTGTCATATTGCATACTCCTCTAACAGGCCACATTTGTAAGATCTTTGTGGAAAAGCCTTTGTGTTTGAGAGAGGTGGTGCTTAGAAGCAAATCAAAATGGCCAGTGGTGTAGTCTACGTTTTTGTAGTGGGTATACTGTGCTTAGAAACCAAAGTACACCAGTTAGTACAATGTAATCGTTAATTTATTTTGATTTTTCCGCATATTGAACATCTTGAAATTTCTCTTATGCTTATAGTACAACAAACTTTGTACAATACAGTGGTTGGCTTTGTATTAAAAACCTGTTATAGAATGTATAAAACCTTATCAAAGCAAAACATGTTCAAGTATCAAGTAGTAAGAACAGAAGTATTAATTATACAAAAAACAGGTTGAACCAACTCATTGTGTCTATAAAATGTTCCAGATGTGTTGACAATGACATGAGCCCATGTCATGTATCATTGCCAATTATACTTGACATGGGCTCGTATCAATGGGCACTTTTAAGTGGGTATACAGAAATTCCCAAGCTTTTCTAGTGGGTATACTCCGTATAGACACACATCTCATAGACTACACCATTGCAAGTGTGGAAAGGGAACCGGACTGGATGAAGGATGATGGACAATGAGACGTCCAGGCAAGAAAGACACTTAAACTGTAAAATGACAAGAATATAAAGTTATTTTGTCTGTGATACGGTACTTGTTATTTGCCTTTTTTCTATTTTCAATTTAAGTTATTTACACAACATATCAATCTGAAGAAAAAGGAAAGTGAATGACTGTACCGTATTTTTCGGATTATAAGACGCATTAAGTGAAATAAGTTCATTTAGTCAGTTTTGAGTACTGTCTACCACATAAAATCGGTGTGAGGTGAGTAAGCACAACCAGAAATAATACATAAGGTGCATCAGATTATAAGGCTCACTGTCGATTTTTGAGACAATTCAAGGATTTGAAGTGCGCCTTATAGTCCGAAAAATATGGTAACTGCCATCAGGGAATGTTTAGTAACGTAAAAATGAAAGTCGTACAGTATGATAAGAGTCATATCAAGCCACATCTGTGTGAGGGGATGGGAGGAATGTGAGGGCAGAGTTCGGGAAGTTGGCTGAGATTAATCATTAATCATAGGGGAGTGGTGGGGCAGATGTAAAAGAATGTGGGCCTATGAACGGAAGGTCGTCGGTTCAACTTCCCAGACCAGCAACATCAAAATGTGGGTGGAAAAGGTGAAACACCCATGCCAATCTCCCCTCACTTGCCTCACCCTTGGCCCTTGAGCAAGGTCCTTTATGCCCACCACCAGCTGTGTTGCTAATAGATTGTCAGCAGTTGTACAGTGTGCCGTATGTGGTTTGACTTTGTGAGGATTTTCCATTATACAGGGTCTGTTATCAAAGAATGGTGTGACCCTTCATGATGTACAGTATTTAGGACTCAGTTTCAGCCACAAGATGTCACTGCAAGACTAAGTTTAATTTAAGAATGTACAGCACAGCTACATTCTTATTTTTAACCTTATTTGAGTGTAAATACACAAACTTGTTGAGTTGTAATTCCCCTTTAGATAGTAAAAACACGGATTACAAGTTTAAAAAGTACCAAATATTCAATAAACTGGACTAGATGCCATGTATCAATTGAAGGCCAATCCTGAATAATGTTAGTTTTTATGTCCACAGTAAGTTGCTCAGTATTCCCGTCAAGTTCAAATATTTGGTATTTGGATAGTACACTCTCAGCTGTGAATACTGATTGTTGAGTCCAGTTAAAGCAATAGCAGATACTTCAAAGTGAGACTGTGGAGAAGGGTAATTGGTAATATCTTACTTGTCGTAGATAACCATTTGAGCAATCTCTGGAGAATCAGAGGTTGAATTTTATGGACTGATGAGCTAACTGCTAAAGAGCAATGCTAAGTGCAACTCCCACCTTAAAGATTCCACAGCGGTGCATGCAAGTGCTACTAAAAGCTTTACATTGAAAAGTTTTGCATTGCATGGTTAGAGTTCTGTGGTTATTCGCAAGGGCAATATTCCAGTCAGAATAACCATGTCATGTGAAATTGGCTCCAGTGTACCAGTTTATAAAGTATGACCCACTATAAAATGGGTTGCTGTTTAATATACCGTATTATTTTACATTATTAGTATGTAGCATCTGATCTTTTAGCTTATACAGGTAGTCCTCGGGTTACGACGGTCTCGAGTTACGACGTTTTGTGGTTACGACGCACCTCCCATAAATAAAAATAAAAATAAAAACATTATTTTGAAAAGCCGAGTTACGCAGTTTTACGTCGTAAAGGGAATGCGGAATACAGCGGATGGACCGGTTTTACGTCGTAAACGTTGCGGCGGAAGAATACTGCACTGTACTCTCTAAAAAAAGCTAAGTCCTCTGGTCCTCTGGACATTCAAAAAACTAAACTAAACTGTACTGTGAACGCGGTTTTACGTCGTAAAGGGAATGCGGAATATGGCAGATGGACCGGTTTTACGTCGTAAACGTAGCGGCGGAGGAATACTGCAATGTACTCTCTAAAAAAGCTAAGTCTGGTCCTCTGGACATTCAAAAAACAAAACTAAACTGTACTGTGAATGAGGTTTTACGTCGTAAACGGAATGCGGAATACAGCAGATGGACCGGTTTTACGTCGTAAACGTAAAGCAGTGGCGGAAAATATTGTACTTTACGCGGTGCAACGGCGGAGGAATACTGTACTGTACTGTAAACGCGGTTTTACGTCGTAAATGGAAAACGGAATACAGGTACAGCGGCTGTACCGAGGAGAACGGCGTCAACAGCATCCTGGTAGGCCATTAACTCTTTTTTCCCTTCGTTATGGCTCCCAAACGTATGTGTTTTTTGATAATTATGTAGGAGGACCTGTCCTGGAGCAGGAACACTGCAGCACTGGCAAAGAAGGCTCACCAGCGTCTCTACTTTCTCCGCAAGCTGAAAAGGGCTGGAGCTTCAACCCCCATCATGAGCACCTTCTACAGAGGTGCCATAGAAAGTGTCCTGACCAGCTGCATCACTGTGTGGTTTGGTGCATGTACTGCATCCTGCCGCAAGAGCCTCCAGCGCATTGTGAGAGCAGCTGAGAAGATCGTGGGCACCTCCTTGCCCTCACTGCAGGACTTACACAGCAAACGCCTCACTCGGAAAGCCCACCGCATGGCAGGTGATCCCACACACCCACTACACAGCTGCTTCAGACTGCTGCCATCAGGGAGGAGACTGAGGAGTCTCCAGGCTCGAACCAGCAGACTGAGAGACAGCTCTGTTCATCAGGCAGTCAGAATGCTAAACACTCTGCCTGCTCTGCCTCCCCTCCCATTTGAACTGCCTTAACACTAAAACTTTCTCACATATTATCACTCAACACAAAGTTTTTAACACTAGACTCTGTGTCACCAAACGGGTTTTCACTAAACTCTCGGTCATGTGCTCATACAGTTTGCACTACTTCTCATACTTGCACTAATGTCTGTATTACATCACTGCCTATAATCATAATACTGTTTACATTCTCTGTTTACATTTATTAATACTGTTTACTTTTATTACTACTGCTTACATGTAATTACTACTGTTTACATTTATTTACACTACTCTAATATCTACACCACTGCTGGTACATATACAGTGTGCTCTGAACGGTCTTATTTAGGGATGCCCAATGTGCCTTACTGCATATGCCACTTTTTGCCTCTACAACAACATCAACTACTACCTCATACATATACTGTGTACATTGACTCATACGCTGCTTTGCCACTTTGCAAATGTCAATGCTAGAAACCTTTAGTTTATTTTAGTTATACTTTTTATACTCTTTTTTTATACCACTATGCAAAAAAACTCAGGACAGTGTTAGTTTTACTATTTTATGCTTATGTCTATTATTATATGTTTCAGTGTTTCAATGTTTAGATGTTTACTGTTGCACCGAGGGACTGAGAGAAACGCAATTTCGGTCCTGTGTATGTCCTGCACTGTACATATTGCAGATCTGACAATAAAGTTGACTTTGACTTTGACTTTTGACTTAGGATAGGCTAAGTGCTTGGTAATACAGTACTGTACATGTACATGGTGCAGTATGTACGTATATTCCGACTTACGTCAAAAATCGGTTTACGATGCCGCGTAGGAACGGATCTACGTCGTAAGTCAAGGACTACATGAATCTTGGTGTATCGTGTTTTCCGCCATACACGGTGCACCGCCATATAAGTCGCATCAGTCCAAATATGTCTAATAAAGTGGAAATAAACATAAATATGTTGCGTCGGCTTATAAGTCGCATCTATTATGCGTCACCGCTAACCACCCGGAAATGTGGGCCGGCGTTGTGCCAAAAATCGATTGGCTGCCAAATGACGGCCGTGGGAGAGTGCACGGGAGAACTTTAACAAAAATGTTTTAACAAGCCTAACACTTAAAAACAATTATTTGTTTTCTCGAAATTAAGCACAACCAGGGTTAACACGTAAGGTGCACCTGTCAATTTTTGAGAAAATTAAAGGGTTTTAAGTGCATCTTATAGTCTGAAAAACATGGTACATCAGTTCAGTAAACCAGTAAAGCACAAACAAGCTTGAACAACAAAGCTCCATCCGTGTCAAGAGAGAGAGAAAAAACAACAACCTCCAACTGAGCTCTGCACTTTACACATAACGGTGTGTTCACTAGCGTTGGAACAGCCACGGTGCATTCAAGAGCATAGGAACTATTAAATCCAGAAAGAAACAAGCCATGACCAAACCGAACCGAGCTCAGTAAAGATGTCCACTACACAACAATGTGAGCTTCCTAACAACTTTGTTAATAAAGGTTAATAAAGGTTGAATGAATTTACTTACCGGTAATTAAAATCAGACTCGTAAAGATCAGTCTTTCATTGTTCAGTTCAAACTTTCCAAGTTTTTGTCGTTGGATATTGCACGCAATAAATGTTGTTTTGGAAATTCTAACCATTCACTTTTTACTTAATACTCCAGGGTATCCGCGGGGTTGTAAAAGGTATTAAAAGGTAGTTAATAAAATTAACACAAATTACGGCCATTAAAAAGTATTAAAAAGTAATAAACGTCATCTGACGAGGTATTAATTAAAAAAAAAAACTACACAGCTATATTTTTCTCATTCTGTCGGCTAAAAAAAAGTCTGTGAATTTATTTATCTTTTCTAATTTTATGTTCGAGTAGGACCTAGAAGCTAAAACAATGACGTCATATCGTCTGTCAGTGTGCGTTCGCACCTACAGCTGGCCGAGGCGAGGCTTGTCTGTAAAAAGAAACAGGAAAGAGGAATGCGGCTTGGTCCTCCGATATTTAACAAGAAAGGTACCTAAACAATTATTTTTTTGCTCGAAATTATAGCAAAGGTGTGTCTCAGTCTAACGTTTTCTTAATAAATGCTCTTTAATGGTCAAATTAGCTGCAATTCGCCGGGGCGGTGCAGCTGGTTTGACGGTTCCAAGCAGAGCAGAATGAAGGTGGGGAGTGTATGGCAGGCCGATTGAGTCATTAATAGCTGGTGAAGATCCTCGGTAATCCAGGACATGGTAAATTCTAAAAAGTGGAAGAAAAAAACAATAAAGTATAAAGTATAGTATAATAAATAGTATAATAAATGAAGTCCAGTTGTTTTTGTCTTGAACTTTTTTTAATTTGTCATTATAGGCACGTTTTCCTATTACATGATACAACAGCCAACAACATGCCATACAACTATTACTTCTCTGGGGCCATCAAGTACTGCTGTTATTTTTTATTTTTTTATTTTTTCCAGTCAGAATGAATGAAAACGGTCATATCTCAGCCCAAAAAATGGTTTTTAAAAATGGGAAAAAAATCCATAAATATGTCACTTCAGCCTATAAGTCGCATGGCATGTAAATTATGCAAAAAACCTGCGACTTACAGGATGAAAAATACAGTAGTTATTCTTTTTCTCCCTCTCTTTTTGAAGTGTGCATGTTTTCAGTGTTGAATTATTTTAATTAAACTGTTCTGTTTTCAAGTTTACAGTTTTTCATTTGCCATTAGAGATATGCTGTGTGTGGGAACAATTAAACTTTTTGTCTTGGGTTAGATTTAAATAACAAATAGGTCAGTGCTTTTATTGAGGCAAGAATCAAATTGTTGTATCCAGTAATTATTATAAAACTACATTTACTACCAAAATTTAGGAAGAAAATGACAGTAATCTATTACTTTACAATTAGTTGCTCTGAACTGAAGTACAAGAGGTTGCCGCTACGGTTGCAGCTCAGTGTCGTGATGGTATTAAAAAATATTGTGATGGTATTAAAAAGGTAGTAAAAGTTAATGAAATTTAACTTAAAAATTTCTGTATATACCCTGTACTCTTACTTTAAGTACATTTTATATGAGAAATTTACTTTTGACACTTAAGTACATTAAATATCAGATGCTTTAAAAATTTTACTCAAGTAATCATTTGTAAAGGAGACTTTAACTTTTACCAAAGTAATTTTATGGTAAGATGCTTGTACTTTCACTGAAGTATCACTTTGATGTACAGTACAGTACTTGTTTATTTGAACTCCAGAGCATTTTAAAGTGAAAGGCTCTAAAAAATGGCCGAGCATTACGTGTTGAAAAGCAGACGGGGGCAGCATTTACCCGCAGAGTGAACAGACTGTATCAGAAACAGCAAATAAAAATAAAGGTATTTGCGGCCAACCTATCCAGTTGTGATTCCAGCTGCACATCTGGTTCGTGCAGCAGTTTGACTCCAGCGTCCTCGCTTGTTCCTTTGACATTTCATGTAGACTCCCACAGCAGCACTCGCACAACTCCCACTCCTTTTTTTTGTTGTCTCTGAACCACAGATCAACTAACCTGACATTTTCCCTTCTCGTGGGGCCTTTCTGGCCAACATGTACGACCTTTGTACAGCTGCTGGAAAAAGAGAAGAAGGCTTTTGAACTATAGACTCATATAACACGAAATAAAAGTAGAAACTACTGAGTTCAGTGTAAAATATCCCCTTTGTTCCCCAGGAGAGACCGTGTTTAATGGAAGTAATTCTTGGAGTACTTGCTAGTTTCAATACACTCTATACTATCGCTGCTTTTTGTTTATTTTAGCTAAATACATTTATAGCGAGCTCAAGTCTTTAAAACAGGGCTCTGTGAAAAGGCTCTGCACAGTAAATATCTTACTTGTTGTGGATAGCTTTTTGAATGACCTCAATTTGGAGGAAAAAATGAATCCCGACCAAATTTACCAGCTAAGAAGTCTGATCCATAGGCGTTGCAACAATTATATTTAAAAAGTATTCATTCAGTTCCTCTCACATTTAACACGAAATGGTTCACCCTGCGCTGTTTCTATCACGTTGTGAACAAATCCGTTCCACTTGATTAATAGAATACAGGTAATCCTCGACTTACGATGGAGTTCCGTTCCTACGTGGCGTCGTAAAGCGAATTTCGACGTAACTCAAAACATACGTTCAAACTGCACCTTATACATACAGTACTGTATTTTACCAAGCACTTAGCCTATCCTACCTTACATAATTATAAATAAAAAAAAACATACATTTCAGAGCCATAATGAAGTGAAAAAATAGTTAATTTCCTACTCTGGAATGCTGGTGAAGCCATTTCCTCCATTCCTCCCTCCCTCCTCCGGATTCTCCATTCGTTTACGTTGTAAAACCGCCGTCCATAAAACAGCTACTTTTCCACAGCTGCTGCCTGTCCAGCTTGGTACAACAAGTTTTGTTTTGTTTTTTGAATGTCCAGAGGACCAGACTTAGCTTTTTTAGAGAGTACAGGCAGCTGTAGCCTCCACAGCTAGCAAAACGGGAAACTGCTGGAAACTGCGTAAATCCGCTTCAAAATAAAACTTTTCAATATATATATATATTTTTTAAATGGAGATGCGTGTTGTAACCGCGAAACGTCGTAAGTCGAGGCCGTCGTAAGTTGAGACCGTCGTAAGTCGAGGACTACCTGTACTCAAACCACAAAAAATCCACTCCAGGTTTTCCTGGTTACCTACAACACATCACATGCAGTGTTTCTCCTGTCACCTGCCTTGGCAGGGCGCTCCTAGGGTGGGGGGTGGGCTTAGCACCACGTTAGTGCTGGCAGTTGTTGCCAAGGGTGGGTTGGTTAGGATGTGTGAGAGAAGCGGAGAGCTATGTCAGTGAGTACCTTAAAGTTAATAATAATAATAATAATAATAATAATGAATTCAATTTATAACGCACTTTTCATTAGTGAAAATCTCAAAGTGCCACACACATTGAATGCTACACATACATTCATACACCGGTAGCGGCAGACTACCATGCAAGGTGCTTTCCAGTCCTACCGGGAACAACTCTGGGTTAAGTGTCTTGCCCAAGGACACAACGACACATGGTGTGGGGAACCGGGATTTGAACTGCCAACTTTCCGATCGGGAGACGACTGCCATTACCACTACGCCACGGCCGCCCCATTAAGTTGGTTCATAAGGACAAACCTTCCATCCACACAACCAAACAGGTTGATTATACCGTAGAAGACCTACCACTACAAGCAAGAGGAATTGTTAAAAAATAAAAGTGAACTTGTAGGTGAACTTTTCATGACCACTCGCCCAACCACACCCCTGTCACAAGAACAGAATACTGTACCCAGAGCGAAAGGACCGATCATGAACAACTCAGACACCATAGTATAAATTCAGTGCGTTTATTTACAGTGGATAGTAGTTCAGGAAGTATCAAGAACCCTGGAGAGCAAGGAGATGGGTCAGGTCCAAAGTTCTGTAATGAGGCGTTAATCAGAACGTTCAGGATCCTTACTAGTAGATGGTTGGTAGGAAGTTAGGTTCTAATATTCATTCAACCTTTATTTATACAGGCTAGCCTCATTGAGCCACGTGGACTCATTTACAAGAGGGACCTGTCTCACTCATACCCAGGGTCAATTAAAGCCTGAAATACACCTCAGCGTCCTCAGGTACGCCACTCTACGCGCGCATTTTGTGCGCATGTGTTTTGCTGCTATACTTCAGCTTTCATACGCTCGCGTTCTCCTTGTTGTAATATGAGCAGCTGCGGGACTCAACTGAGCTCGCTGATTGGTCACTTGCTGACACGCCTACTGAAATGATTGACAGCCAGCTCATGTAGCTCGCAGAAGACCGCGGCGGTGTTCATGCGGTGTTTCTACTATACAGGAAACCCTCGAGGTACGACACCTGCGACCTACGGCAACTCAGACTTACGATTTTATCATATTTAATAAAAATATGATTAAAAAAAAATTATTATTTTTTTTTTTTGTGTTTAAATGTTATTAATTTCATGTGTATAGCACTTTGTTGCAGCTGTGGTTGTTTTAAATGGCTTTATAAATAAAGTATAATTATTAATTTTACGTTTTTATTACAATTTTATCGTATTTACGCAACTTCCGGTCGTTTCCGGTCGCCATATTACAACAGTACTGCGGTCAATGGAGCTCCAGAAGCTACTGTCAGCTGGCTCTGGAGGACCGTGTGCCCGATCAGGGTTGCCTCATACGGATAAATTAGCTGGAAACACTCTGTCAACTCTGTGGACGTCTCAGGCCCGGAGGAGCAGCCGCCGATCGCCCCGCGTTGTTGCCACAACGCCGCCCGACATGCTAACGACAGCAGCTAACAGAGCAGCTAACACAGGCGAAGACACCGAGCCGACATGCCGCGGAGGGGCCATCTGCGGCCGGGAGCTCGCCGCAAATGTCCGCCTGGCAGTCGGGGGACACCGAGCTAACGCGGAGATACAAAGCCGACAGCCTTTTTGAATGAACTGACATGCTAACCATTGCTGCTAATGGCGGGGCCTAACCGTAGCTAACGCCGAGCTTGTTTTGGATGGAGGATTATCGCGGAGAAACGGCTTTCAGTAAGTTTTTTTTTTTCTGGCTCCAAATGTATGAAGTTAAGAAGCTAACAGTCCTTCTTTTAAACAGTTTTGACCACGTGTGTGCGTGTGGAGCGTAAGGAAGCTGGGGGAGCTCGGACGGGTGCGAGCTGATGCTAAAAGACGAAGGCAGGCTTTGACCAGCTCAAAGTAAGACATTATATTTTTTATTTATTGTACAGTACTGTATTCATTTACTGTACAGTTCTGTGCATGTTTATGGCCTAGTATGTCTGCTTGTTCAGTCTCATGCCATTAAATATGTGTGCGGCGCTCCGTTAGCGGTATAGCCGCGACCTATGTCAGAAACGCGGACCTACGACAGGCAGGTGTTTTTGGTCCGCGAGGTACGACAACATCGACCTAAGTCACACACGTAGGTCCCAATCCCTGACGTACCTCGAGGGCTACCTGTATATGTTATAAAAAGTTCTCTCAGAAATAAAAATAATAACAGGGAGTGCTTTTCCTGCAGCACACAGCCCACCAGGGATATTTAAAACATTGCGCACCCAGGTAGGACCTGAATTCATTCATTTCAATCATCGAGTGAACGGAGGAAGAAGCGGTTACTTGACTTTAGGCAAAAAAACAAAAGAAAAGGCCCGATCAGCGATAAAGAAGGGGAATTTATTTAATTTGTGTAACATACAAAACAGTCCGGCGCCGGGGAAGTTTATGTTCAGACACCGCGCATCGCGTATGCGTAGTAAAAAAAACTTTTGCGCGTACGTGCCCTGAGGGGCTACGCGGGGCTACGCTTTTGCCACAGCGTACGTACGCTGCGTATAGGCGTATCGTGAGGACGCTCGAGTGTATCTCGGCCTTTAGAGTTACCAATCAGTCTAACATGCATGTTTTTGGACTGTGGGAGGAAACCGGAGCACCCGGAGAAAACCCACGCATGCACGGAGAGAACATGCAAACTCCACCCAGAAAGGCCCCCGGAACGGGATTTGAACCGGGGGCCTGCTGTACAATCAGTATCAATCAGTATCCTGTACAATCAGTGAGATGGTCCAGTAGACTCTGGAGGTACACTGGAAAGATCACAAGGCAAAAGGTATTTACAAAAAGGCTAGCAGCACAAACCATAGCAGTGTACTGTAATGCTCTTGCGTCAAAGGGAAGTCATCAGGTGCCTTACTATACGCCTGGAGCCTCATCAGGAATGTTGCTTGCAATTGTGGTTAGGCCTGTCACAATAACAAATTTTGCTGGGTGATTAATTTTCTCAGAAATTATTGCGATAAACAATAATATTGTTTGAATTTAACAATAATTGTCAAATTTGAGAAGAAATGTTCATTTGTTTGGGATGTAGTAACTTTTCTGACCACCTGATGGCAGTGTAAGACTGAACCAAAGTATGGAAAGTTGAGCAGCGTGTCTCTTTAAGAAAAATGGGAGGGAGGGCCCTTGACGTGACATGGGCTGACATGGTGACATGGCGGATGCTCTGTGGTTTGAGCTCTTTAGCATAGCATTTTTCACACCAAGCTTTAAAAAATAAATAAATAAATTCAGTAAACAAGTTCTCAACTTTTTTTTTCTTTTCTAGAGAAAAATAACTTTTTACATGAAGGCACGAGTTTCAATCGTGAATTTTGGAGCTTCGACAAGACGGAAGTTTTTTCCCGAGGTCGGACTGTTAGGTTAGCTTGTAGCTTAGCTGCTTTTAACGATCCAAAAACACGATATTTGACGGTTTAAATGGATTGTAAAGAGAAACGAGAAGGGGGGGACAGTGAAGAGTTGAACCCAAGACTTAGACTTAGCTTTTTTGGATTTTTCTACCTGGATTATTGAGCATGCATCAGGGTATGAAGAGTTGAACCTTTTGTCATGCAGTGTCTTCAGCAGAAAGAGAGAGACATGAAGAAACGATAACGCCGGTAAATGAAAATTAGGTCAATAATTTTCATTTATCATGCGATTAATTTATTTATTGTTTATCGTGATAGGCCTAGCTGCGGTAGTGTGGCACCCTCTAGTGACCAAAGAACAGAAGTGGAAACAGGAACGTCCACACTCCCAGTGTGTGACAGCACTATTATGTGCAACCCTTTCAACTTCGGTGTTCGTGACACCAAAAATGAGTCCAAGCTATATCAGCAACCAGTTAGTTATATTAAGGAAAATAGATTATGGCATTTGTTTTATCTCCACACTGATGCCATCTTTAACAACTTAATTTTGCTTGGTTTCCTGGTGTCAGCACAGGACTATAATTTAAATAACTACGACTCAGTTTTAATGACTGCAGCTTCATTTAATCAGATCTGATTAGGGTCAACTGAGAAAGGTCCATGTTTTAGATAAGGTATTCTTTTCTCCAGGAGGAGAACAGTCTGTAAAAGCTTAAATAAAGATGCCATTGCATAGGTATCAAAGCACCCCGTTTATGATTTTTGTCCATTTTCATGTTGGAGAAGGGTTAATTAGACATTAAAATGGAAATAGTGTGTTTCGACATTTTGTAAAGGAACATTACACAACCTTAATAACATTTGCCAGAAACTAGAGTAAATGTCCACACACAGCACGATAGAATCATATTGAAACACCAGAAAACCCAGGCGTCTTTGGAGCTCAACACCATAAGCCAAAACATCAAATGAGTCACAGAAAGTTTATCTTTTTCTGACTGAACTGTCATTTTGATATCTTTACTTGCAGTTTGGATTGAAGTTTTACGGCAGTTTATTTTCCACAGAACGTTCGACTGTCAGTTGATGCCATGCACTCGCGTCTGAGCTGTCAAAAGTTTCCAAAAGTTTGCAAACGCTTCTTATTCCCTCAGCTTTTTTTAGCCATATAAATGAAAATGTAGATGTCTTTGTCTTTTTGTCTTTGATTTTCTATCAAACCTCCTCAGATTTCATTGAGCACACTAACAAACTTCCTTAATAATAAAAAAAAATCTAAATTATTTTTCCAAACTAAAAGAGTCTTTTTAACTTGTCTCATCTCCAACTTATTACAGTGTATAATCCTAAAAACATGTGTGTGTGACCATGACCATCTTGTGTCCCTTAAGGTTCAAGAATTTTTAAGATCTGATTTCAACTTTTTGCACAGCAACTCTTTGTTTGAGGCTTACTTTTTAGTCTGAGATTCCGTCTCTCTTGCTTGAGAGCGTAGAAACTATTATCCTTCTGTATTTAGCCATTTTATTGATAAATCATTTCAGAAACCATCTTTCTAGATGCAAATACAGGTAGTCCCCGACTTACGAACGAGTTCCTTTCCTACGCCCGTTCGTAACACAAAAATCGCCGTAAGTCAAAAATACGCCCAAACTGCACCTCATACATGCACCTCATACATCCAAAGGGCACCTCATACATCCAAGCTCCTCATAAGTCCAGTACAGTACTGTATTTTTTACCAAGCACTTAGTCTATCCTAACACATTACCCTACATAATTATCAAAAACCACATACATTTAGGAGCCATAATGAAGGAAAAAAAGAGTTGGTCTTACTGGGAGCTGGTCATTTCTTCCTCCGTCTGTTAGCATGTTAGCTCGTGCACCTCCGAGCTCTGCAGCTTGCTTCACGAGGTCCACAGTGTTTACAGCAACGTCTGTTAGCATGTTAGCTCGTTGCTAGCATGTTAGCTCATTGCTCAGCTGTCCTCCGCTCCTTCTGTATTTCCATGTGCGGTCCAGAGGTCTGCCTGCTCTGTAAGTTTCCACTGAGCACGTCAGTGGAAACCCCCTCCTGTAAGTTTTAAGCTCCCCTAAGTTTCGTTTCCAGCTCCCCCTTCCCTCCTGTAAGTTTCAAGCTCCCCTAAGTTTTGTTTCCAGCTCCCCCTTCCCTCCTGTAAGTTTCAAGCTCCCCTAAGTTTTGTTTCCAGCTCCCCCTTCCCTCCTGTAAGTTTCAAGCTCCCCTAAGTTTGTTTCCAGCTCCCCCTTCCCTCCTGTAAGTTTCAAGCTCCCCTAAGTTTTGTTTCCAGCTCCCCCTTCCCTCCTGTAAGTTTCAAGCTCCCCTAAGTTTTGTTTCCAGCTCCCCCTTCCCTCCTGTAAGTTTCAAGCTCCCCTAAGTTTCGTTTCCAGCTCCCCCTTCCCTCCTGTAAGTTTCAAGCTCCCCTAAGTTTCGTTTCGGTTCTGCTGTAAAGGCGCATAAACGGCGTAACTCGAACAATGCTTTTCAATGGGAGCGCGTTCGTAAAGTCGAATCATCGTAAGTCGAGATCGCCGTAAGTCGAGGACTACCTGTGGAAATGAGTTTCCTCTGCAGGGTGGCTGGACTCTCTCTTAGAGATGGGGTGAGAAGTTTGCGTATCGAGGAGAGACTCAGATTAGAGCCGCTGTTCCTCCGCATCGAGAGGAGCCAGCTGATGTGGTTTGGGCATCTGGTAAGGATGCTTCCTGGCTGGGCACCTCCCTAGGGAGATTTTTCAGCCATGTCCGACTGTGAAAGAGCCCAGGGAAGACCCAGGACAGGCTGGAGAGTCTAAGGTCATATTTACACCTGACAGTCAGGTAGACTCGGTTCGATTGGGGAACATTTGTTTACATATTCAGCTGGTGCGGTTCGCATTCACTCTGCACGGAGTCAGTCGAGCCAACCTGTTCCATCCCTCGCCCGTGGTGGCACTGCACCAAAAACTACTGAAGGAAATGACACGAAAACCTCTGAAGAAGACTGAGCGTAACTTCCTTCTTCTGGAAGTATAAATAATAAAAATCCTGGAGTGGCGTCAAAATTTGAGCAGTTTTACGAGTTTTGTGTTTGTCTGTGGCATGTGCCAAACAAACGTTTTTCAACAATGGGCTTTTAATGAGCAGAAGATGAGGCAGATGACCATGGAGAATGTTGTTTTTCACACAAGGCGGCTGAGACAGCTTCGTATGAGGTAAGAGAAATGCACGTTTGTTTGTCCTGCACTGTAGTCCACTTCCTGCTTTTGGAGCGGTCTCCGGTCCACTTGCATTCACACTGCATTAGAACCGTGCCAGAGTTCACTTCAACCAAACCGAGACCAAGGTATTTAGGTGGACCAGAGTTTACTTTTTTGGTTCGCATCAGAGTTCGATTGCGCATTCACACCTTCCCAAACGAGCCGGACTTTTTAAGCAAACAGACTAGAGTTCGATTAACTCTGGGGTCTATGCCCGCTCCATAGCGGGCATGACGTCATGCATTTATAAGCCCACTGTAAACAAATAAAGACGGCATGTGAAGTGTTCATTTCAATTCTGTCGGACAGCAGAGACTTCAAACTTTATAAAAGTAGTGTTTTTATATTGATTTAGTTTTATATTTACTTGCAAATAAAATCAGAAATATGAGCGATCACTTTCGCTATAATGTTGTGCGCATTTTACGCATGTGGAGCGCAGTTAGTGGATGTTTTATGACCAAAAAGTGAATGAATGCTACATGAAACCCATTTTTCCGATTTCCTCAAATCCACCACATTTTTGAAGCGTCCAATCAGAAAGCATTTCGGCCATTTTGATTCGTGATCACAAAAAAACAGCTCGGGGGAGAAAGTTTTGGCGATGGAGGTGAACAAAGCACTGTTGACAGTTCGGATTTTGCAGGTTTGTTTGGGTTTTTGATTAGTTAGGGCGCATTAGTGTGTGTGCAGTGTTTGTAGTCAGTTTTTGGTCTGTTTGTCAGAATGAAAGGGAAAAAACACAGAGAATTTGTAATGGAGATACTGTTTTGACACATTTTGATTTGATTTTTTTTTGTGTGTGTGTGTGTTTTTTGCTCCAATGTGATAATGAGTTTTGTCACAATGAAACAAAAACTGTAAAATCATGGAGCTTAGGTTGTGCTGAAAATAATGATACCAAACAAGGCTAGGTAGTTTTTATGGTGAAAATATAAGGGTAAATTCAAAATTACACCAAAACGGCCATTTAGACCCCAGACCCAGAGGGATTTATTAAAGTGGACCAAACAGGGCTGGTGTGAACACACCCTACGTCTCTCGGCTGGTCTAGGAACCTTGGAGTCCTCCCAGAAGAGGTGGAAGAGGCGGCTGTGGAAAGAGATGCCTGGACCTCCCTGCTCAAACTGCTGCCCCCACGACCCGACTCCGGAACAAGAGGTAGACGAAGAACATCTTGTCCGATCTTTCCAGAGCCTTCCAGTTTCAGTTGTACATCAGATAAAGTGATTTTTAGATGTCTTCCCAATATTTTCAACAATCAGTGGACGGTCATATTGCAAGCACAGATTGTACAAAAACAAATATGCAAATGAGCAACAAACAATTGTTCAACCATCTTTCCTTCAGTGAAACACAGAACATTTGCATGCCCCTCACCAGACATCGCTAAAAAGCCCATTCTGTTCTTGGAGTTCGAAGATTTAAATGATGCCAACCTCCATTCCATAGCTTGTTTTAGTTGTTCTTTTCTTTTCTTTTGCTCCCCTCGACTGTTGCGATTGTAATTTTGGATTCAGGACATTCCAGCATTTGGGCCTGTGTGAGATTCACCTCCAGTCAGACATTCAAGGGGCGGCATAGAAACTCCCAGAAACACGTACAGGTAGTCCCCGACTTACGAACGAGTTCCGTTCCTACGGCCGTTCGCATGTCGAAAATCGCCGTAAGTCGGAAAACACACTAGCCGCCACTTATACACGTACGTGTACTGTATTGTACAGTTACCAAGTTACCAAGCACTTCGTCTATCCTAACACAGTGCCCTACATAATTATCAAAAAACACATACAGTACATTTGGAGCAATAATGAGGGGGGGGGGGGGATTCTTACTGCGAGCTGGTCAAGCCTGTCTCCGTCTTAGCATGTTAGCTCGTTGCACGTCTGAGCTCTACAGCTTTGTGCTGCTTCACGCAGTCCAAACTGTTTACAGGAAGGACTGTTAGCATGTTAACTCCATACATTTGGAGCCATAATGAAGGGAAAAAGAGTTAATAACTTACTGGGAGCCGTTTCTCCGCGGTGTCCCTCCAACAGGCTGCACCGCATTAGCATGTTAGCCCCTCCAAAAGGCTGCGCAGCTGTTTCTTCGCGTTTTAGCATGTTAGCTCGGTGTCCATCCAACATCTGAGGCTGCTAGGCGGACATCGAGGCGAGCTCCCGACCGCAGCAGGCATTTCCGCCGCCCGTCAGCTCCGTGTCCCCGGTGGGGCTGGCGTTAGCTAACCGAAGCTAACCGAAAACAGGTGGACACTGCCGAAAACTGCTGGAAACTGCCGAAAACTGCCGAAAACTGCCGGAAACTGCGTAAATCGGCTTAAAAATAATAATACAGTAATAATAATAATAATACTTTATTTATAAAGCCATTTAAACCAACCACAGCTGCAACAAAGTGCTGCACACATGAAATCAAGAACATTTAAACACATAATTAAAAAAAAAAAAAAAATTTAAATTTAATTTTATATTTTTATTAATAAGATGCGTTCGTAACACCGAATCGCCGTAAGTGGAGGCCGCCGTAACTTGAAGACTACCTGTATTTATTATTTATTATTACATATTTATTATTACAGCACTCCTTTGAGGAGTGTGACATCAGTGGAAAGGAGAATAATGATCTTACAAGTTTTTTTTTTTGTCTGAGCGTATGGTGTTGAAAGAAAACACGCACTAGAGTCTGGTGACTGAGCAGTCCTGCACCGAGCCCTCAAGACACACTTGTCACCACCCATCTGTCACTTCTGTTCACTGTGTCAAACGAGTCCTTGGAGCCCCCGTGTTTTCAATCTCGGCTGTAAAAACAGCCACTACATCTCATGGACTGGTGTTAAATTTTAATGTCGTCATGACTGCACGTAAAAAAAAAGAAAAAAAAGTTGGTTTGTATTTTCTGTTTCCCACGTAGAGCCTTTCTAAAGACCTGAACTATTTTCAAGCACAAGATCAGATCATTTAAAGGGGTGGGAAAAAACGGAACTATCTCTTTAAGGTTAACAATGAGGAATTAGAATTCGTTAGTAGTACTACATAGAAATTGTACAAAAACAAATAGTATGTACTCCCTCGGTGATTGTTTTTACACCGGATGTTCTTCTTGATGCAACCACAGACCACTGAGCTACCACAGCCCTCTGCGTGGAGAAGAGAGCTGCTCTCTAGGGCGCCTGAGGAAGCGATGGTGGTGTTTAAGGGTCTTGCTCAAGGACCCAGGGTGGGGCAAATGAGGGTGGAGACAGGTGTGGGTGATTTACCTTGCTCACGCACATTTTGATGCTGTTGGTTCATGGAGTTGAACTGGCGACCTTCCGATCACAGATCCACCTTTTCTAACCTCTGCACCACCACTCCCCAGAAATTGTCCTCCATGAACTCCTGGAATTTCTGTTTGGGATAAATGACAAAATTTCACTCTAAACTATAGGGGTATTCAACTGGTGGCCCGGGGGCCACATTTGGCCCTTGTGTGAGCTCAGTCCGGCCCACTGAAGATTTTTTCTTTCTTAAATTAAACTAGATTTTAAAAATGAAAAAAAAAAATATATATATATATATATATATATATATTACGATATATATATATACTGTATATATATATATATATATAATAAAAAAATATATATATACAGTATATATATATATATTATTTTATATATATATATAAAATTTTATATCGTGTGCTATGCTGTGGTAGTTTTTTTTAATGCCTCAAACCGTGCACTGTCTAGGACACGGTGTGAGAGATCTTTTTTTATACCCTCTCTCCTCGTGTTTTCTTCTCTTTTCTCATCTAAACAAAACTATTATTCTGAATAAGAATAAGAAGGCTGCGCTTTTTATAGTAGCAGCTTCGTGCACTACGTCCATCTTTTGGATGACTGTACGTACATGTTCTCGTTGTATCGCGGTGCAATGATAAAGCTTATTCTGATTCCGATTCCAATTCCGGGCAGCATGGTGGCACGGTTGATAGAGCTGCTGCCTCTCAGCGAGCAGGTTACCCCAGTTCAAATCCCGGTCGGGGGGCCTTTTTAGGTGGAGTTTGCGTGTTCTCTTTGTGCATGCGTGGGTTTTCTTTAGGGATGGGGCAGATCCGATCCAGTATCGTATCGGTATCCGATACCAGCATAATTTAAGTATCGGATATCGGATCCAACCTGCCGATATTTCCGATCCAGCTTCAAAGAGCACTTGTGTTCCATCATATTCTGTGACTGCCGTCTTAACATTATGTGAGTTAAAACCAATGAAGACACTCACAACAGGAAACTCACAAACTTTAACAGTATAGTCTTTATAGTATAGAAAACATTCCAAAATACACATAACTTTATAGTCTCAGTACAAATATTTCATTATACAGATTCACATACCTGAACAGTATCGGATCGGAAAAGTATCGGTATCGGTCGATACCCAGTTCTTGAGTATCGGTATCGGATCGGAAGTGAGAAATGTGGATCGGTGCATCCCTAGTTTTCTTCAGGTTCTCCAGTTTCCTCCCACAGACCAAAAGCATGCATGTTAGACTGATTGGTAACTCTAAATTGTCTCTAGGTGATAGAGAGTAAGTGAATGGTTGTTTGTCTCTGGTCCCTGTGATGGACTTGCAACCTGTCCAGAGTGTCCCCCGCCCCTCGCAAAGAGATGGCTGGACATGGGCAACGGTGACCCCCGCAACCCAAAAAGGAAGAAGCGGGTAAATATATTGGATGGATAGATGAAGTCCATTCTTTTTGTTGTTTTTTCTAACCCAACCATAGAGGTTAGAGACAGCGTTCTATATTCCTCTCCTGAAGAGTCCAAGTGTTTCACAGACGAGCTCAGTGACACGTTTCAAGCATTTCCTTGTCCATTTCTTAGAGCTAGATTGTGGTGTCACCTCAGGAAATAGCCAATATAGCGGTGATTAGAGACACTGCGACTCCGTTTTTACCTCCTGATTTCTGCTGCAACTGTGATTCCACCCACTGACAGCTGGTTGCTGGTCTTTCTACTATTTATTTATTTATTTGCTGTTGCTTTTTAATATCTCAATCATTGCTTTTCTTGTTGCATTTCTGATTGTTTGGAGCTTTGATGCAAAAACCAAGCTTGCATTCATCAGTTTTAGTAATACCAATCACATTTCAGTGGCGTATCCCCCCGATGTAGACAAACTCACTGTTTTTCTGAAGCATAGGGATGCTATCAGGAACGTAGGCAGGAGTTAATTCAGAAAGGGTGATTGTCAGGCAGAAGTATCGCCGCCCACAAGATTTTCTCAGCATAGCTGTTGAAGAAGAGACAAGTGCTTTGTATGGCTGAGCATCTTTCAAGTTGTTGGCCTAACACACCCTGGTCAAGCGAGAATCACATGCAGTGAACTGATGGCATACGAGGTAAGAAATTAACAGTAGGAATGACTGTTTCTTGTATGGCCAAGAGTCGGTGAAAAGGCACAATCTGCAGACGGCTTGGCTGGCAACTGCACAAGACATTTAGCAGTTATCCCTCCTAGCAAATCCTCTCTAGCTCCCTTTTTCCTTCCCTTTTTCTTCGCTGCGCTTAAAGTCCTCCCATGAATCATTCATGAACACCACACCGTGCAGCTCAGCTACGAGGGACTGATATCAGAGAAACATTTTCCTTTAAGTCACACTCATGGTGTTTCACAACGTTTTCTTTCTTCACCAGTGTCTTAGATTTTCTCCCATGAATAATGTGTCTGAGGTCGACGTGAGGTGCCTTAACGACAACAGGAATACCATTTTTCTTGTTCTCATGCAGCACTGAGAGAAACTGGAACAGCATACAGAGTTACATTCTGTTCACTGTTGACAAATAATCAAACTGGTTGGTTGAATTAATCCTTTTAGTGAAGCAAAGAAAGAGTATCTCAGTTTTAGAGCAGATGTGCATAAAGATGCTCAGTAAGATACCTACGATCAAGTCCAAGATTTCTTTATTGCAGTGGTGTAGTCTACATTTTTGTACTGGGTATACTGTGCTTAGAAACCAACGTGCACTGGTTAGTACAATGCAGTCATCAATTTATTTTCATTTTTAAGCATACAGGTGGTCCCCGAGTTACGACGCAGTTGCGTTCCTATGCCCGTTCGTAACACAAAAATCGTCTTAAGTCGGAAAATACGTCCAAATGACCCTTCATACATCCAAACGGCCCCTCATACATACAGTACTGTATTTTTACCAAGCACTTTGCCTATCCTAACATAGTACCCTACATAATTATCAAAAAACACATACATTCAAAGCCATAATGACGGGAAAAAGAGTTAATTTCTTACTGGGAGCTGGTGAGCTTCCTGCAGCTTCACAGCGTTTACAGCAACGTCTGTTAGCATGTTAGCTCGTTGCTAGCATGTTAGCTCGTTGCTCAGCTGTAGCCTGTCTGCCTCGTAAACCTCTGCTCAAAACAATAAGGTCTCCTGTATTTCCATGTGCGGTCCAGCGGTCCAGCGGTCCAGAGTTAGCATATTTAGCATATAAGCCCCTCCTGACCTCCTCTGCTTCGGTCTGCCTGAGGTATCCTGTAAGTTCCAGCACGTCAAGCTCCCCCTCCCTCCCTCCTGTAAGTTTCGTTTCTCCTGTAAGTTTGGTTTCGGTACCGTATTTTCTGGTGTAAAGGCGCATAAACCACGTAACTTGAAACAATGCTTTTCAATGGGAGGCGTTCGTAACTCTGAAACGTCGTAACTCGAGACCGTCGTAACCCGGGGACTACCTGTATTGCACATTTCCAAATTTCTCTGATGCTTATATTTGAATAAATGAACAACAAACTTTGTACAACAGTTGGCTTTGTATTAAAAACATGTTATAGAATGTATAAAACATATCAAAGCGAAGCGCTGCACACCGATAGATTCCAATGTTGCTCAGTCAGGTCATCTGGACAGTTTCTTTTTTTCTAGAGCCGTTTCACCCTCTATCTGGAGGGCTTCATCAGTCTGAGGAGCTCCAAGTAAACTGTTTCCCCACAAAGCAGTAAACTCCTTAAGTGGACTGAGCAATATTGGATTTTGTACTTGGAAGATTGAGCATGAACTTTGTTGCCTTGAACCATACCAATAGATAATACGGAAGCATTTAACTGCCGTTTAACGTATCAATGACATGTGCCTAATGATATGTCATGTACCATTGGGCACTTGAAATTCTTAAACTTTTCTAATGGGTACCGTATAACCGAGTTACACGTAGACTACACCACTGCTTTATTGTCATTTGCATCCCATGTAGTACATGAGGCGGAATGAAATTGTGTCCACAGGGTCCCGGTTACATCCAACAATGGCAAAGCATAAATTGTAAAAGAAACAGTAAGGATCTAAAATGTAAACTAAGAAAAACACTAAACTAAGAATATGCTAAAGGCTTAATAGTGCAAAAACAATACGCTGAACAAGAGCAGCACGAACATGAGTTTGTGTGAGCAGATGAGTACGAATGAACACAGCAGCATGGCCAATCAGCAGCACATATCAACAATCAAAGTGGCATTACAATGATGATTAGAGTACTTCCAATTCTCCCTTTTCGTTCCACAACATTAATGGGTCCAGTCAACTTTGAAGGGAAGTTCTATCAGATAGTTATCAGCAGTTAGTACCTTATCAGCCGTGACATCAGTCGTGGAGAAAGAGGCAGAAGTCCTTGTCCAGGATAGGCTAACGACTAGCCAAACTTTCATTTTTCACGCAGATGGAGCAACTCTTTCTCGACAACGACACAGCTGTGTCTAAGAATGCAACATTTTCCAATATTAAACTGCCACGCCTCTGCATGGCAGCAATTGTTCAGCTTGTTGGTGTTTACTCGACAAAACCACGGCTGTATTGCGCGAGGCAAAGATAAACTGTGTTTATGTCAATGGTGCCGAGTCAGCGTGATTAGCGTGTCTAGTCAACTAAACCCCCTGAAGACTTCCGGTGGACTGATTCAGGAGCTTCGGCACTATCCGCTTATAAACTCTATTTATAATTTAATGTTGGCTAATGTAGCATTTTTTCACGCTGGTATGTCATTTTTGAGAAACATGTTTTGTAAGCTTTAAAAAAAGTCACTCAATTGCCTAGTCGCAGGCCTGGCCTTGACAAAGACTGTAGCCTTCTCAACACTCTGTGATCCCTGATTGATAAAGTACACATTTTTTAAACAGAACGTCAGTTCGGAGTTAACTAAACTTTTCCTTTGAGCTCTTAGCGAAGAGCCTATTCTAGAAATGTGTGCCAAATCATCATAACAGCACAAGGTGTGATTACTGTAGTTATTTTTAAAACAACATTTTCTCCATTGGTGACTCATCTTACTTGGTATCATGGGTTTTGCAGTTGAGCTAAAATAGTTTCTGTTCTAACACATGCTTCGTTAGCGTATAGGTCAATTTTTGGCATGTGTAAGCGTTCCTTAAATAAATTCCTGTTTAATTACGGATGTTATTAATAATGGAGTTCATAAGTGTTTCGATTTAATTCACTATTTGTAATGATTACAGTACACAGTTTTTCATATGATGCTTTTAAAGTTGCACCTTTTCTCTCAATGACTGGCATCCCTAAATCACTTTATAACGACACAAATGTGTTATTTCTGTGATGATGTCAAAAAATGTGATATCTAAAAGTTGCAAAATGTTAGTGTCCATGTCTGAGGGAGCCACGTCAGTGCTGTTCGGACTGAGTCCTACACAAGTCAGACACCACAGGGGAGTATACATACAATTTTCAATAGACAGTCAAATTACAAATTTTAGAAATAGTTAAATTATAACCCCACCTCTAATCTAATCTATATCTAAATGCTATCCAAAAAAGTTGTTTGGGAATATTTAGTTAAGCTAAAATCTTTTCCATACTCCATGAAAAGTCCAATTATGGTTCTCAGGGGGTCACTATCCTGCATGTTTTACTTGTTTCTCTGCTCCAACATACCTGACTCAATAGTTATTATACTTCTTTTTGTTTCATACAAGTCTGTTAATCACCCTTTGATTCAAATCAGGTGTCCTGGAATAGAGGAACCTCTAAAACACGCAGAATTGTGGCCCTTCGAGAACCAGGATTGGTCCTCAGGGTCCACTGTTTGGACCCCTGGTGTATACTCATCGAGAAACTGATGTGCAGAACTCCTGGAAACTCGTTCCCACTGGGGGGTCTATACCCTTCTTTCCCTGTACAGATCTTTGCTTCCTTTACCATGACCAGATATTTATTTTATACAGACTGAGACGATACATGCTGTTTGGCATTTGAATATTTGCCATGAAGCGATGGCCACAGTTTCTTGACAGGCACAACACAATTCATTCAACTTTTATTTATACAGGTTAGTCTCATTGAGTCTCGGCTGCCTGGCCGAGGTGTACTTCCTCCTGTCTATCTGTGCTATCTCAGTCCACAAGTTTTTTGACCATCTTTGCAAGATTAGATCAGAAGATGGTTGTACAGGTAGTCCCCGACTTACGAACGAGTTCCGTTCCTACACCCGTTCATAACACAAAAATTGCCGTAAGTCGAAAATACGTCCAAACGGCACATCATACATGCACCTCATATGTCCAAAGGACACCTCATACATCCAAGCACCTCATACGTACAGTACTGTATTTTTACCAAAGGTGGGCGCCAAACCGCCAGGGAGCGCTAAAGCGCTAATCCGCTTATAGCGGACCTAAACAATTTGTCAGCGTTATAGCGGATTGACTAACTTTTATAATTCATAAGCGGATTTGCGCTATTTTTATTTAAAATGCAGTACCGCTAATAACTAATTATCTATCAGTAAAAACGAAAAAACTTATTTACGGGCTCTTAAATCAACCGGACGACTGCTCACAGACCATATCCTGTCAGCGCCGGATGTGGTCCGTGACAAAAAAGCGTCCCCCTCAGTCTCTTGGCTAGAGAGAGCGCTCTCTCTATAGCAGTTAGCAGCCAGTGTGTTACTCTGCAGCCTTATTGCTTGTTTTCGAAGAGTCAGACGAAGAGTTTTTAACATGGAGGGTGAACTTATGGATGTTTCTCAGCGGCCTACGCGACGCGTCAGCGCCTCATTTGCCCTCTTCAAAATGGCGACGGCCACAGAAGCAAAGGACTTTACAACAAAACACGGTAAAAACAATTATTTCTTTGCTGAGAAAAAATATATTTCTTAGCTGACTTTATAGCACAAGGTTTTTCTGAGCTTAACCGTTTCACGAAATGGTCAAATCTGCTGGATTAAAAAAAGTAGTTCGCCATTTGCCCTGTTCAAAATGGCGACGGCCACAGAAGCGTAGGACTTTACAACAAAACACGGTAAAAACAATTATTTCTTTGCTGAGAAAAAATATATTTCTTAGCTGACTTTATAGCACAAGGTTTTTCTGAGCTTAACCGTTTCACGAAATGGTCAAATCTGCTGGATTAAAAAAAGTAGTTCGCCATTTGCACGTTAGCGCGTTAGCATTTAGCTTCCGCTAGCTTTGCTAATACATAAGCGCTTTTGAAATTGCGGACCTAAATAAATTAATAAGTGCTGCTTTAGAAATAGCGGAACTAATTTTTGGATTAGCGCTGCCCAGCACTGATTTTTACCAAGCACTTAGTCTATCCTAACACATTACCCTACATAATTATCAAAAACTACATACATTTGGAGCCATAATGAAGGAAAAAATAGTTAGTTTCTTACTGGGAGCTGGTCATTTCTTCCTCCGTCTGTTACCATGTTAGCTCGTGCACCTCCGAGCTCTGCATCTTGCTTCACGAGGTCCACAGCGTTTACAGCAATGTCTGTTAGCATGTTAGCTCATTGCTAGCATGTTAGCTCGTTACTCAGCTGTCCTCCGCTCCTCCTGTATTTCCATACGCGGTCCAGAGGTCTGCCTGCTCTGTAAGTTTCCATTGACCGCGTCAGTGAAAACCCCCTTCCTGTAAGTGTCAAGCTCCCCTAAGTTTTGTTTCAGCTCCCCCTTCCCTCCTGTAAGTTTCAAGCTCCCCTAAGTTTCGTTTCCAGCTCCCCCTTCCCTCCTGTAAGTTTCAAGCTCCCCTAAGTTTTGTTTCCAGCTCCCCCTTCCCTCCTGTAAGTTTCAAGCTCCCCTAAGTTTTGTTTCCAGCTCCCCCTTCCCTCCTGTAAGTTTCAAGCTCCCCTAAATTTCGTTTCCAGCTCCCCCAAGTTTCGTTTCCAGCTTCCCCTTCCCTCCTGTAAGTTTCAAGCTCCCCTAAGTTTCGTTTCAGTACCGTATTTTTTGCTGCTTTTCAATGGGAGCGCGTTCGTAAAGCGCGTTCGTAATGTTGAATCGCCGTAACTCGTGGACTACCTGTATTTTCAAACCACCATGGCTAGATGCTCCCCATCAGAGCAAATTAAGCAAAATGACCAATGCAGTTCACCTGCTTTTTCTTATGAACCTGCCCACAACAATGTTCTGAACTTCTGACCAATCACACGATTGCCACATAACCCTGGGAGAAAACAGTCCTGCCCAAAACTTGTGCACTGAACGGGTTCTCAGAGCTCATGCGGGAACAAAATAACACAAATTTCATTACGCAGCTACGTCTGCGAGAACAGATTTCTTCACTTCTGAGGAAGTATGAATCAAGAATACAGTATAGACTATAGAATTTTGGCACGAATGGCACTCCATACATTACAAGGATTACATTGTAACAAACTGAATTTTGTTTGTACAAGCAGAATGTGATTAATATATTATAAATTTATTACTTTGGCATTTGGGTTCATGTTGCCAGTTGTTTTTAAAAACGGTCATTTTAATGTTTCTTTTATTTTGAAAAGCAACCAATTTATCAACGAAACAAAGCACAAACGAGCTCCTGGACTGAACCTCAGGGCAGATGGAGGAAACGAGTTATAACACAACTCTTGTGAAAATTTCTTCAAAACAGCACAAGAAAATATAATTTTGTATGAAATTTTTGTGATTCGCTGTGAATACAAGTACATTCATATCAACGAAAGCATAAAAAAATTAATGTAGGACGAGACTTTTTGCAAGCTGATCAGTTGTCGTCTACCTGATTACCTGGAGGGAAGGAAGAAATTAGGGGGAGGGGGCAAACACTTTAAAATCACAAACATTGATTACAATCAGGCAGTTGCTGAAGCACCGAGGCAAGAGTCAAGTACAACACCCCAGAGTGGAGGCAAAAATAAAAAACTTAACAGTGTGCATTTCAGCCACCTTCATAAATGAAAACCTTTGCTGGAAAACGTGTGTTTGTGCATTTATGTATTTCTGCATTGGAGAAAATCAGGAAAATTACATTTCAGTACAGCCCAGCCAAGTAAAACAAACAACAGACATGGGAAGACGGAAGTGTCTGAGACCGCGGCCTCGTGGGAGGCACAGCCATTTCTGTTAGATAGGAAAAGAGAAAGGTGCGTGTGTGGCGTGCCGGGGCTTCTCCAGGCCAGTGGTGCAGGGCTCTTGGTGTGATGGGCTGGCCTTCCTCGGCTGCAGCTCCCTGTCTCCAGGTTATTTTTGGACAATATGGGCTTCAGATTAGACAGTCGCCTCAGCTGGAAAAAACAGGATTTAACGATCATGTTTACATGACTGTTGAGTTTCATGGAAGGATCCATTATCACTCCCAGATTTGTGACTTTTTGTTCTTCTGATCGGGCTAGAGCAGAAAGGTCAATGCAGTGGTTCGTGATTGTGTCATTGGGAAGGAACAATATAGCTTCAGACTTCTTATCATTAAAACTTAAGACATTTAAAGCCATCCAGTCCCTGATGTCACCCAGGCAGTCGAGCAGAGGTTGATAGAGCATGTACCATTGTGTATTACGGGGAAGTAAATTTGACAGTCATCGGCGTAGAAGTGGAAGGGTATGTTGTGTTTCTGGAAAATAGCACCAAGTGGCAGCAGGTATGAAGGGAATAGGAGGGGACTCAGGATGGACCCCTGCAGAACCTCCCATTTAAGCGCTGCCACTGCAGAACCAAAATCTTTGATGAAAACACAAAAGGACCTGTCAGCGAGGTAGGATCTGAACCAACTGAGGGCTGACCCTGTGATGCCCACCCACTGCTCCAACCTAGCAATGAGGATCTCATGGTCGATGGTGTCGAAAGGGGATGTAAGGTCCAATAGGACAAGCAGCACAGAATCACCAGTATCTGTGGATAAGAAGATGCCATTAAAAACCTTCCGCAGGGCAGTTTCAGTGCTGTGGAGAGGTTTAAAGACAGATTGGAATGATAATCAATTTTATTTAATTTATTCATTTGTATAGCACTTTACACAACCACGGTGATGGTGACCAAAGTGCTTAACAAAAAACAGTGCAGTACTAAAGGAAGCACTTCAACTGGGACTCAACTATTTTTTCCAGAAGTTTAGAAACAAATGGGAGTCTGGAGACAGGTCTGAAGTTGGATATGACTGAGGGGTCAATGTTTGGTTTTTTCAGGAGAGGTTGATCCAATAATCCCCATAGTCCTGATAAGGGATGGTACATGTATCAGCAGGCTCAGCTCTGATACAAGTCCACAGATGTCCTCGGGAAGGGAGTGGGTTGTGGAGGAGGGGAGCAGAGCTTCTTAATCAAATAAGCTGGTGAAGATTCTCAGTCGTGAAAGACTAACAAGACTTTGACAGGTCCCTGCTATCAATGTGTGAGGTGTGATTTGTCAATTTACATACAGTAGGATGTGTGTGTGTGTGTGTTTCCTGTAAGGTCTGCTTTCACACACTGAACTTTGAATGGGTCACAGGCACGTGTTATCCCAAGTATGTGTGTGTGTGTTAGCTTCCAATTTACATATGTTGGTGCGTGTCAGTGGATCAGCCTGTATAACTTCTCTCGCTCTCACAGTTTCCTCATTGAATTGATCAAGCTCCCCGGATGGGAAGCGAAACATCTTCAGTTACAAATAAAGTCCAGTTGTTCTGTATTGAACACCTTTTTTGATTAATCAAATAACATCCAGGAGAGTTTGAGATACAGGAAACCCTCGAGGTACGACTCCTGCGACCTACGGCAACTCAGACTTACGATTTTATCATATTTAATAAAAATATGATTAAAAAAAAAAAAAAATTATTATTATTATTTTTTTTTGTGTGTGTTTAAAAGTTATTAATTTCATGTGTATAGCACTTTGTTGCAGCTGTGGTTGTTTTAAATGGCTTTATAAATAAAGTATAATTATTAATTTTACGTTTTGATTAGAAATTTATCGTATTTACGCAACTTCCGGTCGTTTCCGGTCGCCATTTTACAACAGCACTGCGGTCAATGGAGCTCCAGAGGCTACTGTCAGCTGGCTCCGTGTGCCCGATCAGGGTTGCCTCATACGGATAAATTAGCTGGAAACACTCGGTCAACTCTGTGGACGTCTCAGGTCCGGAGGAGCGGGCGATCGGCGGCCACAACGCCGCCCGACATGCTAACGACAGCAGCTAACAGAGCAGCTAACACAGGCGAAGACACCGAGCCGACATGCCGCGGAGGGGCCATCTGCGGCCGGGAGCTCGCCGCAAATGTCCGCCTGGCAGTCGGGGGACACCGAGCTAATGCGGAGATACAAAGCCGATGCCTGAGCAGCCGCGGATCGCCCCGCGATGGCTCCAACAACGCCGCCCGAGATGCTAACGACAGCAGCTAACAGAGCAGCAAACACAGGCGAAGACACCGAGCCGACATGCCGCGGAGGGGCCATCTGCGGCCGGGAGCTCGCCGCAAATGTCCGCCTGGCAGTCGGGGGACACCGAGCTAACGCGGAGATACAAAGCCGACAGCCTTTTTGAATGAACTGACATGCTAACCAGTGCTGCTAATAGCGGGGCCTAACCGTAGCTAACGCCGAGCTTGTTTTGGATGGAGGACATCGCGGAGAAACGGCTTTCAGTAAGTTTTTTTTTTTTCTGGCTCCAAATGTATGAAGTTAAGAAGCTAACAGTCATTCTTTTAAACAGTTTTGACCACGTGTGTGCGTGTGGAGCGTAAGGAAGCTGGGGGAGCTCGCACCCGAGCTGATGCTAAAAGACGAAGGCAGGCTTTGACCAGCTCAAAGTAAGACATTATATTTTTTATTTATTGTACAGTACTGTATTCATTTACTGTACAGTTCTGTGCATGTTCATGGCCTAGTATGTCTGCTTGTTCAGTCTCATGCCATTAAATATGTGTGCGGCGCTCCGTTAGCGGTATATCCGCGACCTATGTCAGAAACGCGGACCTACGACAGGCAGGTGTTTTTGGTCCGCGAGGTACAACATCGACCTAAGTCACACACGTAGGTCCCTATCCCTGACGTACCTCGAGGGTTTGCTGTAGTTGGCTAATTCAAGGCTGACACAGGGGAGCCAGATTCAGATAAGAGTTATTTTGGGTCAGGCCAATTACTTGAAAGCATTAGCATTAAGCTAACGCTGAAAGTCGAGTCTGTTCTGCCATGTTTATGGCACAAGTTTTTATTCGTTTTAGGACTGAGAAAGTCCACTCCACATTTAGCGTCTACAGGTCGCTATAGATGCAGTTTCCTAGCCCGACCAGTACGCTCTCTGACCGTCCAATCAAAATACATAAAATTGCTGACCTAGTCGAATGCCTGTTAGAAGTCCCCATGTCGAAAACTAAACATCCAAACAAAGAACGCGCAAATGTTTCAAGATTTTTTGAAGCTTATTAAATCAGACTATCTGGGAAAGAGCCAAACACAATTTTGAACAAAATGGACTGTTTTCAATTGGACTTGAATTCCGTTTAGTCCTTTCGCTCCCTGTATTGAGATATCAAAACTACAAAAGGTACAATATGCTTGTTGCACTAGAAGTAATGAGCGTGTTTATCTTTTTTGAAACACGACAAACGTCGGCTCTATTGCTACAAACTTGCTTGGTTTCCTGGTTTCCCTAAACTCTTTCTGCAGAACAATACGACTTGGAAGACTTTGGTCAACTCTTCAGCGCAACTAACTCTCAAGCACCTTTTGTTTAAAACGTCTCTGGATCTTTCAGTGAACGAAGAGTACCTCTTTCAAGTGTGAAATCTCTTGGTTGAAGATGTTTCCTTCATAGTCTGCTTGGTTTGAAGAGCTCTTGTAATGGAATCATTGCCTAAAACGGTGAAAGAGGCCTAGTTTGCACCATACGAGTGTCAGCATAGTTTTATTTAGCATGGATTCATCTATTTCACAAGCCCTTTTGAATGACTTTATATCCATCGAGGCCACCAGAGCGAAGCTATTGGCAGCTCAGAAACGGCAGCCTTTACTGTCATTTGAAGTGTGTGTCTCCCCGAAGAAACCCTCATGAATAAATCAGTGTCTAAAAACACGAAAAAAGGAATGAGATTAAATCATCATCTGGGAGTTGATGTTTTAGTTTTTTTAAAACCATCTGTGAATACTCGAGTGAAAATCCTGAAAGAATAAACCATCTTTATTCCCCAAGAAAAGGAAAATGACGGCCACTTGAGAGGGGCAAGAAAAACAGACAAGCAAGGTCAGTTTTCATGATACATCCAACCTAATTACCAACAAACAAACTGTCAGTGAAACAAATATAACAAGCTATTTCTTCTCTGCCTTTAAATTAATACACAACCCAGGAGACAGAACGAGTTGTTGGAGTCAGAAGGCTAAAGAAACTTTTATTTAAAGCCCTTAGAATTTCACGGTTTGGTGGAGAGATGAAGCAAAACTATGCCTTTTTTTTCCCAATAGGTTTTTCTCTTTAAGGGAAAGAAATGTTGAAATGCCACATCCTCTCTGCAGGGATGAACTTGAGAGTTTTGTTCAGTATCTGAGCAGCAGTGATTTCCAAAATCCAAATATAGGCAGTCCCCGACTTACGATGGAGATCCGTTCCTACGCCTGTTCGTAACACGGAGATTGGCGTGTCGAAAAATATGTCCAAATACGTCCAAACGACACCTCATACGTAGCAGTGAACGGAGGTCCAAACTGCCTATAACAGCGTGTTCTGGAAGGATATCAATGGGCGTGTCACTTTGGTTTGGCAGGGGATTCCTGGAAAGAGCATCAGGAACTGCATTGTGTTGTCCCGGCTTGTGAACAATTGAAAAGTCAAAGTCTTGTAGTCTCAAAGACCATCTAGCCAGCCGGCCAGAAGGGTTTGGACGGGACATGAGCCACCTAAGGCTGTTGTGGTCTGTGAAAACAGTCACGTGAAGGCCCTCAACATATGGTCTGAAGTGTTCCAGAGCCCAAATGATGGCCAAACATTCTTTTTCAGGGGTTGAGTATGGTTTCTCAGCCTTGTGTAGAGAACGACTTGCATACACGACTTGCATACGACATTGGGAGGCCGTGGTGTAGTGGTAATGGCAGTC
>JBBPBX010023058.1:0-26758 GCA_038048925.1 Garcialebias charrua | reverse complement strand
TTTTTTTTTATTTTATGTCCAGACGACCAGACTTAGTTTTTTTTTTAGATTTTTCTACCTGGATTATTGAGCATGCATCAGGGTATTTACATTGACTTCCATTGTTTTTCCATGAATTTCCTAAGGCTAACCCTGGCCCTTACTATAAATCCAACCATTACCAGTAACCGTAACCCCTAACTCAAAAAATACATTGGAACATACAATGACCAGGCTTTGGTCCCTTTAAGTAGCAGTGGGTCCTCACAAGTTGGCGTGTATTGGAGATATGGTCCCCACGAGGTAACAAAAACACCCCACCCCCCATACATACACAGAGAGAAAAATATTTAATCTACTAAGTAAAGGTTTTCTACATAATAAATGACGGTTGATGGCTGAATCTAACAATAAACAAACCTGAACTTTAACAACAAAATGTATTTTATTCGGAGTGCGTTGCCGATTACGTTTTTTTTTTTTTCAAGCTCGCTTTGCATCACAATAACTTGGCTCAATCGGATAACCCACCAAACAGGTGGGTTATCCTCCCACCTGTTCTCACTCGCTTATCGACTCTCTTGTATAAAATGCTCCATGTGTTAGAAGGGGTGTTTAAATACTGCCGCCTGTTTAGTTTAGTTTTCATGACTTAGGACGTTGAATTATTGAGATCACACAGAAACTGGCTCCATCCATCCATCCATCTTCTTCCGCTTATCCGGGGTCGGGTCGCGGGGGTAGCAGCCTAAGTAGGGAGGCCCAGACTTCCCTCTCCCCAGCCACTTGGAGCAGCTCCTCTGGGGGAATCCCAAGGCGTTCCCAGGCCAGCCGAGAAACATAGTCCCTCCAGCGTGTCCTGGGTCTTCCTCTGGGTCTCCTCCCGGTGGGACATGCCCGGAACACCTCCCCAGGGAGGCGTCCAGGAGGCATCCTAACCAGATGCCCGAGCCACCTCAACTGGCTCCTCTCGATGTGGAGAAGCAGCGGCTCTACTCCGAGTCCCTCCCGGATGACTGAGCTTCTCACCCTATCTCTAAGGGAGAGTCCAGACACCCTGCGGAGAAAACTCATTTCAGCCGCTTGTATCCGAGATCTCGTTCTTTCGGTCATAACCCAAAGCTCATGACCATAGATGAGGGTGGGAACGTAGATCGATCGGTAAATTGAGAGCTTTGCCTTTTGACTCAGCTCTCTCTTCACCACGACAGACCGGTACAGCGCCCGCTTCACTGCGGACGCTGCACCTATCCGCCTATCGATCTCACGCTCCAGTTTTCCCTCATTCGTGAACAAGATCCCGAGATACTTAAACTCCTCCACTTGGGGCAGGACCTCCTCCCCGACCCGGAGAGGGCATGCTACCCTTTTCCGGCTCAAGACCATGGCCTCGGATTTGGAGGAACTGATCCTCATCCCGGCCGCATCACACTCGGCTGCAAACCGCTCCAGTGAAAGTTGTAAATCACGAACTGATGAAGCCAGTAGGACCACATCATCTGCAAAAAACAGAGAAGCGATTCTAAGGTCACCAAAACGGATCCTCTCAACACCTTGGCTGCGCCTAGAAATTCTGTCCATAAAAGTTATGAACAGAATCGGTGACAAAGGGCAACCTTGGCGGAGTCCAACTCTCACCGGAAACGAGCCTGACTTACTGCCGGCAATGCGGACCAAGCTCTGACACCGGTCGTACAGGGACCTAACAGCCCTTATCAAAGGGCCTGGTACCCCATACTCCCGGAGTACCCCCCACAGAACCCCCCGAGGGACGCGGTCGAATGCCTTCTCCAAGTCCACAAAGCACATGTAAACTGGTTGGGCAAACTCCCACGCACCCTCCAGGACCCTGTTGAGGGTGTAGAGCTGGTCCAGTGTTCCACGACCAGGACGAAAACCACACTGCTCCTCCTGAATCCGAGGTTCGACTATCCGACGGACCCTCCTCTCCAGAACCCCTGAATAGACCTTACCAGGGAGGCTTAAGAGTGTGATCCCCCTATAGTTGGAACACACCCTACGGTCCCCCTTTTTGAATAGGGGAACCACCACCCCAGTCTGCCAATCCAAGGGAACTGCCCCCGATGTCCACGCGATATTGCAGAGTCGCGTAAGCCAACACAACCCTACAACATCCAGAGCCCTAAGGAACTCCGGGCGAATCTCATCCACCCCCGGAGCCTTGCCACCGTGGAGCTTTTTAACCACCTCGGCGACCTCAGCACCAGAGATCGGAGAATAAAAATAATAATAATGTCTTTGTCTGTCATCTGTGTATGTTTCCCATACACAGACGAAATTCGTCTCTGCATTTAACCCAACCACCACCAGGTGGTGCAGTGAGCAGCCAGAAAGCGCCCGGGAAGCTGGAGAATTAGGTGTGCACTCATAGACCCCGACCCAAAGTCCCCAGGCTCCGCTTCCTCAGTGGAAGACGTGCCAGTAGGATTGAGGAGGTCTTCGAAGTATTCCGCCCACCGACTCACAACATCCCGAGTTGAGGTCAGCAGCACGCCACCCCCACCATAAATGGTGTTGGTCGCGTACCTCTTTCCCCCCCTGAGACGCCGGATGGTGGACCAGAATCGCCTCGAAGCCGTACGGAAGTCATTCTCCATGGCCTCTCCGAACTCCTCCCACGCCCGAGTTTTTGCCTCAGCAACCACCCGAGCCGCATGCCGCTTGGACTGCCGGTACCTATCAGCTGCTTCCGGGGTCCCACAAGCCAAAAAGGCCCAATAGGACTCCTTCTTCAGCCTGACAGCATCCCTCACTGCCGGTGTCCACCACCGGGTTCGAGGGTTGCCACCACGACAGGCACCAACAACCTTGCGGCCACAGCTCCGATAAGCTGCCTCGACAATAGAGGCGCGGAACACGGCCCACTCGGACTCCATGTCCCCCGCCTCCCTCGGAACGTGTTCAAAGCTCTCCCGGAGGTGGGAGTTAAAGCTCCGTCTTACGGGAGACTCTGCCAGACGTTCCCAGCAGACCCTCACAATACGTTTGGGTCTGCCAGGTCTGACCGGCATCCTCCCCCACCATCGGAGCCAACTCACCACCAGGTAGTGGTCAGTTGACAGCTCCGCCCCTCTCTTCACCCGAGTGTCCAAGACATGCGGCCGCAGATCAGATGAGACGACAACAAAGTCGATCATCGAACTGCGACCTAGGGTGTCCTGGTGCCAAGAGCACATATGGACACCCTTATGCTTAAACATGGTGTTCGTTATGGACAATCCATGACGAGCACAGAAGTCCAATAACAGAACACCACTCTGGTTCAGATCAGGGGGGCCGTTCCTCCCAACCACACCCCTCCAGGTCTCACTGTCATTGCCCACGTGAGCGTTGAAGTCCCCCAGTAGAACAAGGGAGTCCCCAGGAGGCGCACTCTCCAATACCCCCTCCAAGGACTCCAAAAAGGGTGGGTAGTCTGAGCTGCCGTTTGGTGCATAGGCACAAACAACAGTCAGAGCCCGTCCCCCCACACGTAGGCGAAGGGAGGCTACCCTCTCGTTCACCGGGGTGAACCCCAACGTACAGGCACCAAGATGGGGGGCAACCAGTATGCCCACTCCTGCTCGGCGCCTCTCACCAGGGGCAACTCCAGAGTGGAAGAGTGTCCAACCCCTCTCAAGGAAACTGGTTCCAGAGCCAGAGCCATGCGTTGAGGTGAGTCCGACTATTTCTAGTCGGAAACTCTCAACCTCACACACTAGCTCAGGCTCCTTCCCCACCAGAGAGGTGACATTCCATGTCCCAATGGCCAGCTTCTGTAGCCGAGGATCAGACCGCCAGGGTCCCCGCCCTCGGCCACCACCCATCTCACATTGCACCCGACCCCTTTGGCCCCTCCCACAGGTGGTGAGCCCATGGGAAGGGGGACCCACGTCTCCTCTTCGGGCTGTGCCCGGCCGGGCTCCATGGGTAAAAGCCCGGCCACCAGGCGCTCGCCAGCGTGCCCCACCTCCGGGCCTGGCTCCAGAGTGGGGCCCCGGTGACCCGCGTCCGGGCGAGGGAAAACTTAGTCCATTTATTTCACTCATCATAGGGGTTTTTGGGCTGCACTTTGTCTGGTCCCTCACCTAGGACCTGTCTGCCTTGGGTGACCCTACTAGGGGCATGAAGCCCCTGACAGCATAGCTCCTAGGATCATTGGGACACTCAAACCCCTCCACCACGGTAAGGTAGCAGCCCAGGGAGGGGAGAAACTGGCTCATCTTTTTTTATTTTATCAGAAGTTAAATAGATGGAAGCTAAAGAAGTCTTCTTTGTGTTGAATCCACAACATCCTCTGTAGATTTCTCTGCTGAGTGTTTGTGTTGCTGCTTATCGTTTTCACTCGTTTCATTATTTGTCTAGAGCAGAGCGAGCGCTGAATGAGTTCAGCATTTTAGTTCCTTACGCAAAGACTTGTACTCGACAGGTCCAAATGACTTTTGCATTAACATGTGACACATTTCACATGGAGTGGTGTCTTTACTGTAAATAAGCAGACATATGTAAAAAATAGGGATGGGGCCGATCCGGTATCGGTATCTGCCTCCGATACAGCATAATTTACGTATCGGATTTTCGACCCAACCTGCCGATATTTTCCAATCCATGATGCACGTTGGCTTCAAGCTATGGAATGGATTTCCTGAACGGAGGCGTGTCTCATGAACCCAGAGTAACAAGACCCACCTCACATTCAGGAAATCCATTTCATAGTTTGCAGCCAGCTACAGCATAAGGACTGAGTTAGTAGCATCTTAGCTAACAGCTAGCCAACTTTTCTTCGTAACATGTCTGCTGTGTGGAAGTATTTTACACTAAACACCGCAAGACAGCAACGTTCAATGTCTGCAGAGCCATAGCGCCACATTAAACCACGGTCAAGTTAGTTTTATGTTGGACTGTCGAGTTCCGTGGCTTCAGCGGGACGCTACTCTCGCTGAACCGAAACACAAGCATCCCGACCCAGCCAGCCACGAAACTTATCCAACATTTAAAAAACTTACCTCAAATTGCCTTTTTGGACATGCATGCGTATATGTGTACACATTGTACTTGAGAGGAGATTATTACAGCCTCATATAAAATCAACAATGATCATGATATCGGAACTTGATCGGTATCGGCCGATATCCAGATTTAAGTATCGGATCGGATCGAAAGTAAGAAAATGTGGATCGGTGCATCCCTAGTAAAAAATAATAATAATCTCATGCTGTAATGTTAGTGTAAATGCCAATAAAACAGCATTTGCATGTACTGTGATTAAATGTTAGGATGATATAAATCCGTTCAAACAAGAGCTCTTCTTGTTGAGTTATAAAACTGAGATTCATTCCGTTGACTCTCCAATTTGAACTTTGAGAAGTGAGCACCGTGTCCTCCCTCTTCTCACCCAGGAGCTCCTAATCTGAGCCTTGCTTCATTACAGGCCTTCTAGCAGAGGAGTCTGAAGGTTACCTGCAGTCACGTCATCGTTTTCTCCCAGACATCTCCTGTGCCATAAACTTTGCATGAGCATCGGGCACGGCCTGAATTTTTAGTACTGCCTCGGGTCCTCGAAGCAGTCGCCTTTCAAGACTTTTTTTCTCCTGAGCAGCAGTTCATGATGCAAATGTTGGCATAAAAATAAACATTGTTAATTAAAAGCCCAGCATTCTTTAAAAGGATGCATATCACCCGCCGCCTTGCTGGGAGTTTTACACTGAGATCCTCATATGTGCTCACTACTGTATTGAGCTGTAACCATTTTTGTGTAGGCTAATGCTAATCTAATGATTTTCTAAAATTTGTCGAGTGGTTCATGAAATGTTTTACTAACAGACTGTGTTTTAGTGGAGTGCTGAGATTTAGCTTTATGTAGTTCCCAACTCTGGTCCCTGAGGAACACCATCCAGCATGTTTTAGTTGTTCCTCTGCTGCAACACACCTGATTCGAATGAAAGTGTGAATAACAGGCTTCTGTCTAATTTAAGGAAGTAATTAAACCACTGGATTAGGTGTTGGAGCAGAGAAACAACCAAAACATGCAGAATGGTGTTCCTCAAGGACCATGGTTGGGAACCCCTTAGAACCGTTTTATTCATTATTTAATGGATCAGGCCCATTTCAAGTACCATAGTCTCCATTTGTCAACAGTAACATCAGCCACCAAGAGAGGAGGGATTTGTTTTACCCGCCTCACCTCTTCATCACCCCCTGTTTCTAACACCGCATCATCTTCATTGTGATGCGATTGTTTCTGAATAAACACATTTTTTGAAGCGGCAGCAGGAGGAACCTTTTCCTCCCAGGAAGAGAAAGGAAAAAAAGTTGGTAAAAGTGAGAAGTTTGAGATGACGTGAGGGTGTGTGATGTTGTTGTGCGAGTGTGCACCTCGTCTATCTGGGCTCCATCAATGCGTTCGCAGCCCCCACACCCCCACCGTTTACACTGCCATAACAAGATAACAAGGGGCCCCCTTGACTCCAGCCTCCCACAGGCTTTTCTGCTGACAGGTTTTTTTTTTTTCTTAAAGTTTGGAGCAAAACATTTTTTCTTTGCTGTAAACTACAGGAGAATAACCTGGAATATATGAAATGTCAAATTTTCTCTCTCGTTTTTAACAATAGTAAGACATGAAACGGCATGTTGCTCTGAGTGTCTCAGAAAATGTTTTACGCCTTAAATTGAGCCAGTCAACGTTTCATTCCGAGGCTCCAGCTACACCACACTGAATCTGTTTTTTATATTTGGAAGGAAGAAAGCATAAAGTTCAACAAAACTGGGGAAAAAAAGCCATCATCAACACATTTAAACAAATAAAATGAAAATAGCAATTCTCGATGAAGAAGACGCCACATGGCATGGCTTTGAACAGAGACCGTTATATATAATTCCGATATCGATATAAACAATATAAAAGCCTCAGAAAAACTGTACAAACTGTGCCCTGATGCATGCTCAATAATCCAGGTAGAAAAATCTAAAAAAGCTACGTCTGGTCCTCTGGACTGTAGAAATAAATTAATGTTCACCTTTTATTTGTATTTGGTCTTCAAAGAAATTTGAAATCACCGTCAAATAAACAAAACTCTCAATTTTGTCCATGTTAATAGTTTTAACTTTAAACAATAACCTAACCTAACCCATGTTAGGTTTCTCTTTGGACACAGCTGGGGGTGTTGTTTCAGGGACACGTTGGCTCAAACTTTTATTGAGTCTTCTGACTCTCATCATATTCTATCGAGTGGAACAAGTTAGATTTGTTCCCACCAGTAGTTGGAACGACTCTCCGGCACATTTTGCAGCACAGTGAAACCTGCAGTTTATCGGATTTTAGAAAGCCGAACCACTTCCACACTGCCAAATTGGTCTTTCCTCTCTTATCAATTATGTCATCTGCTTTCTCTTCCCTTGTGAAAGCTTGTTCAGTCACATTCTCACGGTCATGGCACTCATTTAGAAGTGAAAACAATGCGCATTGGAGATTAGCCTAGCCTAGCCTGCTACCGCTAACGCCTTCTGGACTCGAGCTCTGCGTAACATCTACGTCACCACGCACTTGCATAGATGTGTCACAGCTTTTTCTGTTTGGGTTGAAGCATCAGTGAAACACTGTAATTAAAGCGTAATGTATATTGAAATATTGAAAATGTGCTTAAAACTCATATCATCATTATTGAATAAAAGTATATCGTAAAATATATCGATATCGAATTATTGATTGATATATAGCCATTTGTGTGTTGGCTAAGGCAGATTATCTAAGGTGTACATCTTGAGTCAGGTTGAGTCTAAACAGGAAACGGCTTAGAATGATTATTCCCTGAAAGTTTAAAATAAATATGTCCAGTCATTGGTGAGATATTTTGCTAACAAACCAAGCTAAAGCCATTTGGTGTCAGCAAAGTTTTACAATTACACCTTTTGCGATCAGTTAGTGTTTAAAATCTAAGTTAGGAATTAATCTCAGCTACTACCCCACCAAATTTTAGCTCATTAGTGTACAGTTGACCATGTTTTAGCTATTTTTATGTTTTGCTAAGGTTGATTAGCTGCGGTGGCCACCTTGGATTGGATTGATTGCTGGTAGCATTCATATTGTGTGTTGTGGAGGATTCTCAGCTACTACCATGCTGAAGTTTAGCTCGGTGTCTGTAAAATTGAGTTGGCTTTAGCTATTTTTGTGTTTGTTTACTAACATCATTTAGCTGCAATGATCTCAGCTAACACAAATGGTTATAATTTAATCAAATTTATAGACGTTAAAGGTGCACTCTGCAGTTTTTGTAGAACGCAGCACTTGGAAAAAATTTCAACAGGGAAAGCATTCTGGTCCCTCCCCCTCAGAGCCATATATGGCTCTGCTCCCCCGTGCTCTTGCTGAAATTCAGCTCTGCCTTCTTAGCTCCGCCTCCACTACATGTCCTGTTGCAGCCGCTGCGAAGTTCTGTGTTTATATGTTAATAAAATGTTCTAAAAAATAAAATAAAAACATGGAGCAATCTGCTGAGCCTCGCGCAGCCACGTTGAACCCGAGTTTAATTCGCTCGTGACAAATTCATTCATTTCCTCATTTCAGTCATGGAGTCAGTGGAGGAGGAAGCGATCACTTGACTTTTGGCAAAAAAACAAAAGAAAAGTCCAGATCAGGGATGAAGAAGGGGAATTTAATACATTTGTGTCACATACAAAACAGTTTTGCATCGCTTTGCAATCCTTTGAACAAGAATGTGCGTGGCCGCTGGGGCTGGGACAGGCGGGGGCGTGGGTTAGGAGCGTGAGAAGTGAGAAGCTCTGTTTTTATTGGCTGGTTAAAAACTCTGTTTTTATTGGCTGGTTAAAAACTCTGTTTTTATTGGCTGGTTAAAAACTCTGTTTTTATTGGCTGGTTAAAAACTCTGTTTTTATTGGCTGGTTAACGGCGGGTCACTGTGGGTTATTAGAAATGCTTTTAGTAACACCTGGAGAAGCAAGGGGAATATAGTTTTTTTCAGAGATTACTTTGTCTAACATCAGTCTGTCAGGAGATAGTGACAGAGTGAAGAAATATGTTAAAAATATATTTTTAGAAAACTTACAGACTGCTCTACAGAAACTGCAGACTGCACCTTTAAGCCAAATTTTAATGTGGAAGTAGCTCAGAGTCATTACCAACATATACAGAGCGCTAACAAATATAGAAAAATGTCTTAATATTGCATGAGGTTCCGAAATACAGGTACCAGTCTCATCGTGAACCAACCCTTTGGGCACACACGCTCTGACCTTCGGCTCTTGTGTTTCACTCGAGGGCTACGTCTCCCTCCCACCCCACCCCGCCCTCTCACACTCTGCTTTGTGGGCTCTAATAGACCCTCATGCAGTAATAATAATAATAATAATGAATTTAATTTATAACGCACTTTTCATTAATAAAAATCTCAAAGTGCTACAAAGTGCAACAAAAGCAAAGATCAAATAAAACAAGTGATAAAATCAAGTAAAATCAATAATAATATCAACTAAGATCAAAGATAAAATCATGTGGAGGCAGAATAGGCTCGCTTAAAATGAAAAGTCTTTAAGCCGCTTTTAAAGTCAGTGACTGTGGAGCTCTCAGGTAGTCAGGGAGGGAGTTCCACAGGCGGGGGGCAGCCACACAGAATGCCCGGTCTCCCATGGTCCTTAATTTGGTTAGAGGAATGTGAAGGAGATGACTGTTCTGTGATCGTAGAGACCGGGTGGATGAATATGGTGCAAGAATGTCCTTTAGATAATCAGGTGAAGTTCCGTGTAAGCATTGGTGTGTAATGAAAGCAGTTTTGTATTGAATTCTGTAGGCGACAGGAAGCCAATGGAGGTTATGGAGAATGGGTGTGATACAGGAAACCCTCGACCTACGAACGAGTTCCGGACCTAAGGACCGTTCGCAGCTCGATTCTGCCGTAGCTCGGGGGTGAAAATAACGTCTTGTTCGTAGGTCCTGATTTCGTTAGTACGTCGCGGAAATAACGCTAACGGAGTGCCGCACACACATTTATCGGCATGAGACTGAACAAGCGGACATACTGGGCCATAAACATGCACAGAACTTTATTTACAAACACTTATCTAACACATTACACCACACATTCATCCATAAACACACACAGTAACTGTACAGCATGTACAGTAGTGTGCAGTAATGTTAAACATTGCTATTCAGCACAGCACATTCAATACTGTAAAATTATTACAGAATAAAATAATTAATTAATACAGAATAAATAAAAATATAATTTCTTACTTTGAGATGGTCAAAGCCGACATCTTAGGTTGCCATGCGTTGATGTTGTCGGGTCGAGCAGCGCGGCGGCGCGGCGAGCAAACCCCGGCAGCTGCTCCAGGCCTGTGTTAGCTTCTGCTAGCTGCGTGTTAGCCAGGCCATGAGCTGGTGTGAGCGATCGGCGATCGATCCGCGGCTGCTGCTCCAGGCTGAGACGTCCACAGAGTTCACAGAGCGATTCCAGCTAGTAATTTATCCATATGAGGCAATCCTGGAACAAACACAGTCCTCACAGCCAGCTGCCGGGACAACAGACCTACCTAAAATGGCTGCCGGGGCATTTCCTGGAACGGCCGGAAGTTGCGCAATTATGATAAAAACTTATCATTTTTATTAAAAATATTATTTATAAAGCCTTTAAAACAACCACAGCTGCAACAAAGTGCTGTACACATGAAATTAATAACATTTAAACACACACAAAAAAAACGATTCTTTTTTTTTCTTCACATTTTTATTAAATTATTAAATATGATACGTTCGTAGGCCCGGGTTGCCGTAGGTCGCGGGCGCCGTAGGTCGGGGGTTACCTGTATGTTCAAATTTACGAGCTCTCAACAGAATCCTGGCTGCACTGTTTTGAATATATTGAAGCTTCTGAAGGTTTTTACCAGGGATTCCAATAAACAGGGAGTTGCAGTAGTCGAGCCTGGAGGAGACAAAGGCATGGACGAGTTTCTCAGCATCAGGAAAAGTCAGAGATGGGCGAAGTCTGGAGATGTTTCGAAGATGGAAGAAGCAGGTTTTAAACAGATGCTTAATGTGATTTTCAAATGTAAGATGAGAGTCCATTTTTATTCCAAGATTTGTAACAGAGGTGGAGAGGGGGATGTCTTGACCAGAGAAGGAGATTGTTGTTAAAGTTGATGTTTGTATCTGGTGAGGGGTGCCAATCAGTATGGCCTCAGTCTTGGAGCAGTTTAATTGAAGAAAGTTCTGATTCATCCATGCCCTTATTTCCTCCAGGCAGGTAGAGAGGGCAGTGAGTGAAGATGGAGATGGGGATGATGAGGATGCTCCAGTCCTGATGTAAAGCTGTGTATCGTCGGCATAGCAGTGAAAAGAAATGTTGAACTGATTAATAATTTGACCTCAAGGCAGCATGTAAAGGGAAAACAGCAGGGGCCCCAGAACTGACCCTTGAGGGACACCACAGGAGACACCGACTGTGGTGACAGTAATGGGGGCTTTTGATGCATTTCACAGTTCATCACTTGTGGATGATTATGGTCCGTTCTCGTGCACAAGGCCCAGGGAGTAGATGGAGATACCGTGGTGGGGCTGCTGCAGAGGTCCATGGACTTTTAACTACGGTACTCTTTGAACTTCCCGGGTGGATCTCCCCCTCAGAGCTCTCATGGTTGAACAATGACATTTTGGTTGAACCAAAATGGCTACAGTGCCATCATTTCTCAAAATAAGATGATCTATAACTCTCACACAAAACATGACGGAAGATATGCATTCCGTATACTATGGTTTTATTTTTATCGGTTTCGTGGGGTCAGAAGCTCTCCTGGTGGTGATAGACGCTCCTTTCTCTGCTCAGCATTTCAAAGCAGCAGAGCCTCTCATCCCTTATCAGCACAATAAGTACTCGTCTTGGACTGACTCGTGTGCGTTTGTGTATCTACTGCGCCGGCTGTTTCTATTTGTGTCCGTTTGTACAGCCACACTGCAGACTTTCATGCATGCTGAACTGGTCCCTCACATTTGAATGTGTCAGGTGGCTCTTCACGTCTATTTTAGGATCTGAGCCTCAGCAGAGACGGTAATACCTGCGAGTGAAAAAAAGATCAACAGTAGCTACAGTACAGAACGTCTGCTGCGTGCCGGGACTTATTTATCTTCAACTGTTTTACAAAGTAGACTTTAAACACAATTGGGTCTGTCAGACAAACTGCCGTGCTTCCTCGACACAAAGATGAATCCAGTTGAAATGTGCTAGCTGAACCGGGACTAGAGAAACTGCATTTCATCCGAAAATACACAATTAACGCCAAGTGCTGAATAAGTAAATTTGCTGAAGCTGAGGTTTAAAACTTAAAATAGCTATGCAGAACATTGGCTGAAAAATTAACAAAAAAATGACTCGTACAAGGCCAAAAGTAGCAAAAGGTTAATTGTATATAATGAACACTGGTTAAAAAACAAAGTCAATGCTCAGTAATCCAGGTATACAATCCAACAATTGTCAGTCAGATCATCTGGACAGTTTCTTTTTTTTTTTGTGCTGACACTAGTTAAATGTAGCAAAAGGGTAACTAAAAGGGGTACCGTAAATGGTTAGCTACATGTTAACAGTTGCAAAAGGCTATATGGAAAAAGTAAGACCAGCTAAAAGCTAGAAACAAATCAGTTTCTAAAGGAAAAAAGTAGCAAATGTTTCAATAAGTGTAGCAAACACTGTAGCAAAACACTAGATGGTAATAGTAAAAGACTAACTAAAAAGCTAGAAGCAAATCACTTGCTAAAGGCCAAAGGCGCTGACTAAAAGCAAAGAGTAGAAAAAGGCTATAGCTAAATGTTAAAAGAAGAAATTGCTAGAATCAACATAGAAAAAGCCAATACTGAATTAAAGCAGCAAAAGGCTAACACCCAGAAGCAACGATGTACTAAGAGCTGCAAAAAGCTATCTAGAAGCTAAAGGTAACAAAAGACTACATAGAAGCTAAAAGTAGCAAAAGGCTGGATTAAAAGCTAGAACCAAATGACTTGCTAAAAGTCAAGAGTACCACACAGTACTACCCAAAAGCTAAAAGTATGATAGAATAAAGCAGCAAAAGGCTAGCTTGAAACCAAAATGAACTAAGCACTAGCTAAAAGCTAAGAGTGGGGAAAAAGCTATCTAGAAGCTAAGGGTAACAAAGGCTAACTAAAGTCAGGTGAAACAGCTAAGTAGCAAAAGTTAAAGCAAACAAACGCTAACAAAAACTTAAAAGGAACTTGATGACTTGCTGAAAGCCAAATGTAAAGTACTAGCCTACAGGTAAAATAAGCAAAAGATAGTTATAGCTGGCAAAAAGCTGAGTAAAGAAAATGCAAACTAAAAATGGTAAAAAGCTAGCTGAAAGTGAAAAGTTGCTTAAAATAACAGAAACAGAGCCAGTTTGCAGATTTCAAAGAGTTTCTGTAGGAACAATGTTATTATTAATCAGTTCAACATTTCTTTTCACTGTTATGCCGACGATACACAGCTTTACATCAGGACTGGAGCATCCTCATCTTCCACCTTGTCATCTCCATCTTCACTCACTGCCCTCTCTGCCTGCCTGGAGGCAATTAGGGCATGGATGAATCAGAACTTTCTTCAATTAAACTGCTCCAAGACTGAGGCCATACTGATTGGCACCCCTCACCAGGTACAGACATCTCCTATAACAACACTTTCCTTTTCTGGACAAGACATCCCCCTCTCCACCTCTGTTACTAATCTTGGAATAAAAATGGACTCCAATCTTACATTTGAAAATCACATTAAGCTTCTGTTTAAAACTTGCTTCTTCCATCTTCGAAACATCTCTAGACTTCGCCCATCCCTAACTTTTTCCGATGCTGAGAAGCTCGTCCATGCTTTTGTCTCCTCCAGGCTCGACTACTGCAACTCCCTGTTTATTGGAATCCCTGGCAAAAACCTTCAGAAACTTCAATATATTCAAAACAGTGCAGCAAGGATCTTGTTGCGAGTTCGTAAATTTGAACATATTACGCCCATTCTTCATAACCTTCATTGGCTTCCTGTCGCCTACAGAATTCAGTACAAAACTGCTCTCATTACACATCAATGCTTACATGGAGCTTCACCAGATTATCTGAAGGATATTCTTATTCCACACTCATCCACCCGGTCGCTGCGGTCACAGAACAGTAATCTCCTTCACATTCCGAGAACCAAATTAAGGACCATGGGAGACCGGGCTTTCAGTGTGGCTGCCCCCGCCTGTGGAACTCTCTTCCTGACTGTCTGAGAGCCCCACAGTCTGTGGTTGACTTTAAGAGCGGCTTGAAGACCTTTCTTTTCAACCGAGCATACTCTACCTCCTCATGATTCTACTTTTGATCTTAGTTGATACTGTTATTGATTTTACTTGTTTTATTACTTGTTTTATTGACATTTAATTTCTGTTGCACCGTGTAGCACTTTGAGATTTTCATTAATGAAAAGTGCGTTATAAATTGAATTCATTATTATTATTATTATTAACTGAAGAAATCTCGATGTAGGCTACAGTATTTCAATGGGGAAAATCTTTGAATCTAAAGATGAATATTTTGAGATATCTATAAGATACTATATCAAAAGACATAGCACCCATCACCTGAATGAGCTGAACTTTTTGATATATGAATGGTTCAAATAGCATTGAGGAAAAAGAACATAAACTGTTGTAATGATGCTAACTCGGCATTATTATATTCCAACAAAACAGACTATCAAGGAAAGGTAACCTTGTGGTTTTGTTTTTTGTTACTTACCAGTAAAATGAGTCACATGAGAATACTTTAAAGAAGTAATATATCAGTATTTGTATCGTTGTTTGAGAAGGTAGTGGATCGGTCCACCTGACTCTGACATGTTTGAAACCAGAGTCCTGGATTTGTTTGATTGACAGCTCCTGAATCAGATGATCTCTTTTGTCTGGGCTGCTCTAAGCACAGAGCAAACTCTGAATCAATATCAGCGCTATCAGTGATGGAAACTGAATGATGAGCACTCCCACATGAGCATGGCAGCAGCGTTTTTCTACGCTCGTCTCATGGTTTTAGATATCTGAACATCCACAGCTCAGAGAAAGTCTGAAGTTTGTTGGGATGTAGAGGAAACAAAAACGAAGTGGTCTCAGTGAGATGAGGGGGTCACAGATGGAATTACCTTTGACGCCCACAGCTGGCTGTCTTTTTAAGTGATAAAACAACTCGTGGAAAATGTATCTTTCCTGTGTGCTCGTATTGATCTGATGCTGAACCACCAAGCATCACAGAGGTTGGATGTTTGGCCGAAAGACATCAGATATTAAAAGGCTTGACATTCATTGAAGAAATGCATATCATCCACGTCCATTCATGCAAAAGTTTTAAACTAAAATGGTCTTGTTTTAAAGCCAATTTGGTCAGACCTTGGGATTAACGTTGTGTACAATCTCATTCAGAACAGCTATGTCAAGCTCATATTTGATGAGAATGACTCCCCCACCCACCCATCCATCCATCCATCGTCTCCACTTGTTCTGAAGTCAGGCATGTCTCGGAGACAGCACCAGACGTCTCTTTCCACAGCCACCTCTTCCAGCTCTTCTGGGAGGACTCCAAGGCCAGCTGAGAGACATAGTCTCTCCAAAATGTCCTGGGTTATCTCTGGGGTCTCCTCCAGTTGGACATGCCAAGAAACCCCCCTGAGGGAGGTGCCCAATGAGCATCCTTACCAGATGCTGAACCACCTTAACTGGTTAAATCAAAAAAGGCGTTCAATACAAGATCAACTGGACTTTATTTGTTGCAGAAGACGTTTCGACCCCTATCCAGAGGGCTTTATCAATTCTATGAACAGACTGTGTGCGCGTGGAGTTATAACAGTCTTAGGAGTCACGCACCAACCTATGTAAATTGCAAGCTGAGGTAACACATCCATGTAAATTGACAAATCACACCTTAACAGTAGGAGTTTCCTTGAGGTCTCTGACAGAAGACACACAACTGTATGTAAATTGACAAAACACACCTCACAACCCAACAGCAGAGGCTTTTCAAAAAAAAAAACTTTGCTAGTCTAATTCCCAGACAAGACACCTCTGCTCCCATCCGGTGTAAAACGTCTGGGAATCAATCCCAAATCAGCCTCTGCTCGGACTGACTCTGTTGCTGCCTGGCCTCCTGCTCTGGAGGTAACTACCAAAGGTGGGCACATGAACGCTAGGGACCGCTAAAGCACTAATCCACTTACAGTGGACCTAAACTTTTTGTCAGCGTTTTTGTGGTTTGACTAACTTTTATAATTCATAAGCGGATTTGTGCTATTTTTATTTAAAATGCAGTACCGCTAATAACTAATTATCTATCAGTAAAAACGAATAAACTTATTACAGGCTCTTATGCTGGCTCCGTAGCTGCTTGTTTTGCCTTTTTCTCCTCCCTCACCGTAAAGAGCAGAGAGGAGGGAGGGTTGGAGGGGGAGCAGAGGGAGAACAGACACGGATCTACCATGTAGCAAATGATGCCGTTGCTTGGGGTCCCAAATCTGCAGGGGTCCGGCCCCGCCGCGCCCCGGCCAGTCACCTACATCACTAACATTGCTAATGCTTGTTAATGTACATTTAACATAAAAATAATTATAGTTACGATGAAAACGATCTTAAAAACACAATACAAAAACCGGTCGATTTCTGTATTCCCCTACTAAAAATGGACTATTCCATCTTGACATCTTCCGGGTCAGAGGTGAACTCAGGGGCTAATTCTGTGGCTAGCTGCTTGTGCTGGGTTTCTTGGATAAATCCGCAGAGAACCCCGCTGTTTCAAGCCAAATTAACGCGGCCGGAGGATTTTATTGTGTGTTTTGTGTCGACCACTCGACGGTGAGTCGTTAGTTTTATGTATTTTAGTTACTTTTCATTAAATCTGTTGACATCTTCCGGGTCAGAGGTGAACTGGACGCTAACTCTGTGTCCAGCTGGTTGTGCTGGGTTACTAATGGATAAATCCGCAGAGAACCCCGCTGTTTCAAGCCAAATTAACGCGGCCGGAGGATTTTATTGTGTGTTTTGTGTCGACCATTCGACGGTGAGTCGTTAGTTTTATGTATTTGGGTTACTTTTATGTATAAATGCGGTGGCGAAACGCCCGTGTATTTCAGATTTAAAAGTGGTCTTAGGGATTAAAAGATCATTCTTTTTTGTTAATTTCGTGGCCGAATAGAATATATGTACGTAAAGTATTAAATAAATCCTTTGATTTTTGTAATTTCATCCTTTTAGGATCATTTTTGTTACTTTTCAGTTGGCAGTGTAGTGCAAATATTGCATAACGCTGCCGGCTATATATAAATATATATATATATATATATATATATATATATATAATAAATATATATATATATATATATATATATATATATATATATATATATATATATATATATATATATATATATATATATATATATATATATATATATATATATATATAAATAGCAGATTAGATTAGCTTCCCCTAATTTTCATAAGACATTTGTGCTTTTGAAATTGTGGACCTAAAAAAATTAATAAGCGTTTTAGAAATTGTGGAACTAATTTTTTTATTAGCGTTGCCCACCACTGGTAACTACTGTTAGCTCTGTGTTTGTTAGCAAGATAAGTCAAGAACCACAGGACAGATTTTTATCAAACTTACAGAAAGTAATCACTGTATGGACATTTACAAGTGACTAGCTTTGAGATTTAAAAAAATCTATCTTTTAGCTTCGTTGTTTGTTAGCGGTTAGCTTACCGTAAACGGATACTATTTAGATAAATAACTCATGATCTACAGGACAGATTTTTATCAAACTTACAGACCGTAATTACTTGGTGGTCTTTTACAAACTGTTGACCTGTATGAGACATTTGAGATAAAATTTGATGTTTTTTGGGCATAAACGTGTCGCGGCTAACCTCGTTTTATTTCCGTGTATAATTTAGCAAATAGCTCATAAACCACTCGGCGGATTTTCTTTCAGCTTACAGAAATGAGGCGCTGACGCGCCGCGTAACGGTGACGCATAATAGATGCGACCTAAATAAAGGTGTGATCTGTTTATGGATTTTTCCAATTTATTCCCAATAATTGGACAAAGCGACCTGTAGAAAGGTGCGATCTATCAGGCGGAAATTACGGTAATCAGTGCTTTAGGTCACATTCATACACTGAAGGGACAAACACTGCAGGCAATGTGGGGTTCAATGTCTTGCCCAGGGACACTTCTGCATGTGACTGATGGTGAAATTGAACCTCCAACTCTCCCTTTGGAGGACGACTGCTCTAACCACTCAGTCACAGCTGCCCAAGTGTAATCAGATCAGTTGTAGAGGTGTGATGATTAGGTTTTTATAAAAATCTGTCCAGTGATTCAAAAGATATTCTGCTAACAGATACAAGCAAACACCTCGCTCTGATTCTCTGTCCAGCACATAAAGGGATGGACAGGACACTCTGAAAACTCCACAATAAAATGGCTCCTCTGAGCACTGTCCAACACACGGCTGAACTGCTTGGTAAGCTGGCATGTGCCCCGCAGAGGGGGAGTGAAATGGAGCGGTCAGCGCACAAGACAAAGACCCGGAAATAGTGCTGGCTTAATTAAAGAAGGGGAACAAGCAGCACAGCTATTTACACCTAACTCTGACATAAATCTGCAGTTATCGCACTGCAGAGGCTATCTTCTCCCCAATTTAGGAAGTTCCCTGAGAGCTTTCCCTTAATAAGCAGTCCTCCTGATTAAAGCCAGGCATTAGTCTCCTCTTGTAGCAGGGAGGAGGGTCTGAGGATCTGGTTTAACTGGAGGCAGAGTAGTTAGTGGAATACCAAGAGACAGTTAATGTTTTATCATCGCAAGTCTAGACAGAAAGAGAGGGGGGGAAACGTTGATGTCTGATGGTCGACAGCCTAAAGGTGTTGCGTACAAACTCTTGCCATCTGGATTGGTTTCCCTTGGTTAATTGCTGCTCTAATTAGGCTTTACTTTTATTTCCTGAACTTTTCCCCCCTTCGGACAATGATGTATATGTGCGGCTCTTGACAAAATATCTCCTGAAGCATTGGACAGATGTTAATGAATTTTTAAGTAGGGATGCACCGATCCACATTTTCTTACTTCCGATCCCGATACTTAACTCTGGGTATCGGCCGATACCGGTCCAGTTCCGATATCATCATCACATGTCTTACACCATATTCTGTGACTACCATCTTAACATTATGTGAGTTAAACCCATTGAAGACACTCTGAGCCTCACAACAGGACACACCCAAACTTTAATAGCGCACAAGAGGCAGGTCTATATCACAGACGTCCATCTCACTCATGGTGTGGCTGGAACACTAAAATACCGCTAAGCATTATGGGAAAGACAACACAGTCCACTCCCCGTATATATTCACTGATAAAATCTTGGAGCTATTGGAAAAGAGTTTTAATAAAAAAGTTTTTTGTGTGGAGACTTTTTTTTTTATTTTAAAGTTTTTATTCATTTTACATATAAAAAATAAAAAAAGATAATGGAAAAAAAAACCATTTCATAAATTTGTGAAATAATTAAATTTAATTAAATTTAATATTGATCTGGGAAATAAAACAGATTCAAATAACATCAGTACATTTATAAATTCAATGTATAGTTTAAATCTGTATCCTTTGATCAAAGCCAACAAGAATTACAGCTCATAGTGCCACAATCAAAAATGAAACTTAAAAACAGTGGGGCAGTCAACCACCCCTGCGCATTAGGTTTAGTTTTAGAGATAATTATGTTCATAGTTTTTTTTAAATAGGTTTAGAGATTAATGTTTTTTGCTTTTTGTTTGTGAAACAAGGTCAGAGGAAGCTGTTTCTGGTTCGGTCGATTGAACCTGTTGTTACACCTATTCTGTGACCTGCAACAGTGCATGCAACACCACCTCCTATGGTCACAATATACCGTAGCGGTTAAGGGGGGTGGACTGTGTTGTCTTTCCCATAATGCTTAGCGGTATTTTAGTGTTCCATCCGCACCATGATTGAGATGGACGTCTGTGATATAGACCTGCCTCTTGTGTGCTATTAAAGTTTGGGTGTTTCCTGTTGTGATGCTCAGAGTGACTTCATTGGGTTTAACTCATGCAATATGTAATATGTAAATTATGCTGGTATTGGAGGCCGATACCGATACTGGATCGGATTGACCCCATCTCTACTTTTAAGCACACAGTTACTTTCAATGTTTGACCCAAACAGCTACAGCTAGTTTGAAACTCTGGTATGGCGATGGACCATAAGCATGCCTACCAGGATGGCTTCGAGACAAGTGCTGAAACTATCCCCCATGAGATGCCAGGCACTTGTTAGGGAAGAATGATGTGAGGAGGGTGCCAAAGGTAATGTGTTCATTATGTTCAGGAGGACAGTGAGCGATCGAGAGGCCCGGCGTGGAAAATGCATCTGTCTGTACATCAGAGGTACTAAAGGAAATGATTTCATTAGAGCTGCGAGGCAGCGGCTAATACTCCGGGGCGCTCATTGTGATCACGTCAAAGGTTTTCTCACTCAGTGACGGTCGGCATGGCTTCATACCGTTTCCCCCTCTGCAAACACGGAGGCAACATGCCAAGCTGCAAATGTGTTGGCGTTTGATATGAGTCCCCCCTTCATGAATTCCCCCGGATCTCATCAACACCTTTCTTTCTACCTGTGTTATTAACTGGCTTACTTCTTTGCTGTCACCATCTTTGTTACAGAATATTCAAGAGAGGAAGAGAGACGGTTTTGTCATTTGCCTGTAAGGACAAGTGTTGTTTTTATTGTACATAATTAATTTCTACATAAAGGCTTAGCATGCTTTAAAAGAATGCATCGCCTTTCATGCCAGTGTTTTAGACTGAAATCACCTTCTGTCAGGTAATGATGGAGTTATAGCAGTTTTGGATAAACCTTAGGAATAAAATTATGCATCATGTATTAGTACTTACAGTATGTGATGGAGATTATGCTCAGCTACTACCAAAGTAAATGTTAGCTCAATATCTATAAACTAGAGTGAGTTGAAGCCATTTATTGTTGATTAACTGCGACAGCCATCTTGTATTGTGTTGACAATGACTACTTTCATAAGGGTTTAATAAAGTGTTTAATGGCTCATGAGATATTTAGCTAGGAGTCCTATTGGGCCTTTTTGGCTTGTGGGACCCCGGAAGCAGCTGATAGGTACCGGCAGTCCAAGCGGCATGCGGCTCGGGTGGTTGCTGAGGCAAAAACTCGGGCGTGGGAGGAGTTCGGAGAGGCCATGGAGAATGACTTCCGTACGGCTTCGAGGCGATTCTGGTCCACCATCCGGCGTCTCAGGGGGGGAAAGAGGTACGAGACCAACACCATTTATGGTGGAGGTGGCGTGCTGCTGACCTCAACTCGGGATGTTGTGAGTCGGTGGGCGGAATACTTCGAAGACCTCCTCAATCCTACTGGCACGTCTTCCACTGAGGAAGCAGAGCCTGGGGACTTTGGGTCGGGTTCTCCGATCTCTGGTGCTGAGGTCGCCGAGGTGGTTAAAAAGCTCCGCGGTGGCAAGGCTCCGGGGGTGGATGAGATTCGCCCGGAGTTCCTTAGGGCTCTGGATGTTGTAGGGTTGTGTTGGCTTACGCGACTCTGCAATATCGCGTGGACATCGGGGGCAGTTCCCTTGGATTGGCAGACTGGGGTGGTGGTTCCCCTATTTAAAAAGGGGGACCGTAGGGTGTGTTCCAACTATAGGGGGATCACACTCTTAAGCCTCCCTGGTAAGGTCTATTCAGGGGTTCTGGAGAGGAGGGTCCGTCGGATAGTCGAACCTCGGATTCAGGAGGAGCAGTGTGGTTTTCGTCCTGGTCGTGGAACACTGGACCAGCTCTACACCCTCAGCAGGGTCCTGGAGGGTGCGTGGGAGTTTGCCCAACCAGTTTACATGTGCTTTGTGGACTTGGAGAAGGCATTCGACCGCGTCCCTCGGGGGGTTCTGTGGGGGGTACTCCGGGAGTATGGGGTACCAGGCCCTTTGATAAGGGCTGTTAGGTCCCTGTACGACCGGTGTCAGAGCTTGGTCCGCATTGCCGGCAGTAAGTCAGGCTCGTTTCCGGTGAGAGTTGGACTCCGCCAAGGTTGCCCTTTGTCACCGATTCTGTTCATAACTTTTATGGACAGAATTTCTAGGCGCAGCCAAGGTGTTGAGAGGATCCGTTTTGGTGACCTTAGAATCGCTTCTCTGTTTTTTGCAGATGATGTGGTCCTACTGGCTTCATCAGTTCGTGATTTACAACTTTCACTGGAGCGGTTTGCAGCCGAGTGTGATGCGGCCGGGATGAGGATCAGTTCCTCCAAATCCGAGGCCATGGTCTTGAGCCGGAAAAGGGTAGCATGCCCTCTCCGGGTCGGGGAGGAGGTCCTGCCCCAAGTGGAGGAGTTTAAGTATCTCGGGATCTTGTTCACGAATGAGGGAAAACTGGAGCGTGAGATCGATAGGCGGATAGGTGCAGCGTCCGCAGTGAAGCGGGCGCTGTACCGGTCTGTCGTGGTGAAGAGAGAGCTGAGTCAAAAGGCAAAGCTCTCAATTTACCGATCGATCTACGTTCCCACCCTCATCTATGGTCATGAGCTTTGGGTTATGACCGAAAGAACAAGATCTCGGATACAAGCGGCTGAAATGAGTTTTCTCCGCAGGGTGTCTGGACTCTCCCTTAGAGATAGGGTGAGAAGCTCAGTCATCCGGGAGGGACTCGGAGTAGAGCCGCTGCTTCTCCACATCGAGAGGAGCCAGTTGAGGTGGCTCGGGCATCTGGTTAGGATGCCTCCTGGACGCCTCCCTGGTGAGGTGTTCCGGGCATGTCCCACCGGGAGGAGACCCAGAGGAAGACCCAGGACACGCTGGAGGGACTATGTTTCTCGGCTGGCCTGGGAACGCCTTGGGATTCCCCCGGAGGAGCTGCTCCAAGTGGCTGGGGAGAGGGAAGTCTGGGCCTCCCTACTTAGGCTGCTACCCCCGCGACCCGACCCCGGATAAGCGGAAGAAGATGGATGGATGGATGGATGGATATTTAGCTAAAAAACAGGATACTGTAGACTCCAATAGTTATTGAAATTTTGGGACATAGTACCACTTGAAGTAAGTTTCTTTTGACTGCTCCCATCTTCAGGGTTTTGCCACAGTAAGCAAACTTGCATAAAAAATTGGCAATTGTTTTACATCAGATGCCCTTCCTGATGCAACCTGGGCTTGAACCCTCAACCTTAGAATTACAAGATTGCAGCATTGACCACCAAGCTACTGCAGCCCTAAATAGTAGCACTTGAAGTTTGTGTTGTTGGTAACTCTCAAGCTCCTACCACCAGCAAGTACCAGGCAGTTGACACATAACAAGTACTGACCTGGTGAGTACTAGGTACGCTACCTGCGAGTACCAGGTATGCTACCAACGAGTACCAGGTATGCTGCCCGCGAGTACCAGGCCCGCTGCCCGCGAGTACCAGGTACGCTATTACCAAGTACCAGGTACGCTACCCAGACAAGTAACAGGTATGTTACTCATGAGTACCAGGTAAGTTTCCCGTGAGTACCAGGTACGTTTCCCGTGAGTACCAGGTACGACTTTACCCCTATGTCCCACGTATGTTACCTATAAGTAATGAATACATATCTGTACATACCATATACTTACCTGGTAATACATACCAGGTACTATATCCCAGGTAGGTACTCAATAAGAATTAATTATGTGTCTAATAAGTACTGTGTATGTGCCATATAAGTACTTTGTATGTACCGTATTTTCCAGTGTATAGGTCGCACCTTTTTATGGTTTTTTTCAAGGCCTGCGACCTATACTCAGGTGCGACCTATATATGGCTTGTTATCACTTTCGGTGAAACAAATTTTTAAATCCAGCTCATTTCACAATTACGTTCATTTATTAGTGGCAGGGGAACCGACTTGGGACCCGAAGGACCCAGGTTCGAACCCCAGTCACGGCATAACTTGTGGTGTGTTTGAGCAGCACATCTCATCCCAATTGCTCCCCGGCGCGCTTTCTATAGCTGCCCACTGCCCCACCTGGTGGTGATTGGGTTAAATGCAGAGTCAAAATTTCGTCTTGTATGGAAACATACACAGATGACAAAAATGTGACATTATTATTATTATTATTATTAAGGAAAAGTTCAGCTCAGACATATATTTGCTATAATTTTTATCAAACAAATAATTGTTTTTAAGTGTTAATCTTCTTAAAAGCCTTGCTGTGCACTCCTGTGGCAGACATTTGCAGCAGAGCTAAACGTAGGTGCGACCTATACACCAGTGCGACCTATAGGGATTTTTCCAATCTATTGGTGATAATTGGCCAATGCGACCTATACACAGGTGCAACCTATACACCAGAAAATACGTACCTTTAAGTTCCAAGTCTATGCCCTGTAATAACTTGTTTGGTGTTTACAGTACATATTTGTAAGTAACAGGCAAATACCCAGTACTGTACATTCCAGGCCTATATAACCATGTAAATACCTGAAACATACCAGATATGTTTCTGGTGTATACCAGGTACATACTTGTAGATAATGGGTTGTAGTATTGCTGCTTTTTAAAATTTTATTGTAGTTCAGACAAACCTTTAAAATACAAACAGAAACCCCAATTAGAGAAGAAGAAGTAGAAAGCATATCGATGCACATTTCCTGTTTTCATCTCCATGCTAATGACACAAGTGGATAAAACTCTGATTTGTTACTGCTGACTCTTTTGAACCTGTGCGAGCACCTGGGGGAACGGATCTGAGAAGCCAAAGTGTGTGTGTATTGGTGTGTGTGGCGGTGCCTCGCTGTGTATCCGGGTGCCATGTGGCATGGAGCGCCTCGCCTTAGCGCTGCCAACAGATAAGACCAGAGTGAAGCTGCTCGCCGCGCCAGGATCCCACCTCTGAGTCTGCTTTCTCGAATTTGTATTTCTACATTGTTTCTATTAGCAACCTTTAAAACTCTGACATAAAACGTGGCGGGTGATATGCATTCCCTTGAGGAGTGCTAAGATTTTTATTATTTTTAGCCACTGTCTTGACACGCTCACTACAGAGGCAGTCAGGATGTGCTCTGTAAAGCTGAAAACAGTCTGCAAATGTGGCACACGGTGCACCTGATTCCACGTCTACAGGTTTACATTGAAAGTCATTTATTGACTTAAACTTGAATAAATCGAAGACGTAGCTGGAGACGTGGTAAACGTTCAGCGCCACACTGGGAGCTCGCTGACCTCTGGGCCTCATATCATTGTGGAGATTCCAGATTCTCACTCCGGAATGGGATTATCGCTGTTCGGCACACTCGAGTCTAACAAGGGTAGGAGCTCAATCAGACATACGCCAGCCTCCACCTACACTTCCCAGCAGGCACCACCCGATTGTTGTAGAGCTGTCTGCTGCCAACATTTCACTGGGAAAAATGAACGTGGTCAGCACACTTCAGTTTCCTGTAATTTAGTACAGAACAAACTATGGAAGCCCATTCCGCCATGAATAAAGTCATAATTACGAGAATAAAAGTCATAATTATGAGTTTTAAAGTTTTAGTCCTCATTAAGCTTATTTTAGCTTTCAATTTGTCATAATGAAATGCTGTTTTTAATATGTTAAATTTGGCATTTGTTTTGCTTTTATTTATTTTATTCTTTGATTTGTAAAATTTATTAACAAAAATTAAACAGAGACACGTTAACATATATATTCAGCTAACAAATATATTTTTAGGCGTTTCTGTAGTTAAATTTTAATGAAATTCAGCTCGCGCTGCACAATGGACCGCATTTCCGGGTTGTCTCAGCGGTGATGCGTAACGTCAGCGGTGACGCGTTACGTCGGCGTCGGGGAGGGTTTGGCGCCATCTAGTGGTCATAAAAAAGACCGTCACAGCAGCGCGTATTATACACCGAAGCGTATTATGTACGGATTTTTCTGATTTATTTCCAAAAATTGGACAAAGCGTATTATACACAGGGGCGTATTATACACCGACGAATACGGTACGTCTGCAATAACCACTGCTGTTTTTGACCAGTTCGACCTGGTTTCACTGCCTCACCTCATCAAGGTGGTTCAGCAGATGAAACCAACAAACTGCTCTCTGGACATCATTCCCTCTAAAATGTTCAAACAGTCCTTTGATGTAATTGGTCCTTGTGTTTTGTCATTTATTAACAGCTGTCTAACTTCAGGTTATGTGCCATCTGCTTTCAAACACGCTGTGGTCAGGCCTCTTCTCAAAAAACCAGGCCTAGATCCTACAGCTCTCTCTAATTTCAGACCAGTTTCCCATCTGTCATTTTTATCGAAGGTCCTGGAAAAGATTGTTTTTACTCAACTTCAATCTTTTCTAGAGCTCAACAACCTGTTTGAAAAATTTCAGTCTGGTTTTCGAGCCCGTCACAGCACTGAATCTGCACTGCTCAAAGTGAAGAATGACATTCTTCTGTCCCTGGATACAAAAACCCTGTTCTGCTGGTAATGTTAGATCTTTCAGCAGCTTTTGACACCGTCGACCATCAGGTACTAATCAACCGCTTGTCTGAGCAGGTTGGCCTCCAGGGAGCTGTGCTTGAGTGGTTCATATCATACTTAACTGGGAGAACCTTTTCTGTCATGAGATCTGTCCTCCTCTTCATCAACCCCTCTGACCTCTGGCGTAACACAGGGATCCATTCTGGGGCCAGTCCTCTTTTCTCTTTACATGCTGCCATTAGGATCAATTCA
>JBBPBX010023057.1:0-11043 GCA_038048925.1 Garcialebias charrua | reverse complement strand
AAGTGCTGTATGATTAAAGACATTGAATGAATTGTAAATTATAAAGTATTTCATTTTTAGTAAGACAAGAAAAGCACTAACGGGAAATACTTTAAATACACCAGGGCTGCAACAAGCTATCAGTGGAAATCAGTAAATTAGGTTTCACAAAAAGTAGGGCAGCCAGTGGTCAACTGATGAAATTGATTTATTTGATTTTAGCTTTAAACATAATTGTTTCATTGCAGTAAAGATTACAGGCTACTAGATTTAAGGGAAAAACTAAACAAATTAGGAAATGGTGATTACCTGTAGGGTCGAATGTTAATTAGTGCACATTCTTAGCTGTGCAACACTTATTTCTAAGTTTAAATTTTTTTTTGTAAAGTTAATTATAGTTCCTCTGTAAAAGTAACATTTCACATGGAGTCAAATTACATTTTAATAGCTGTGAAAGAATAATACTAAAAAAGATTCATCCCGTTTCTCCTGGTAAAGACAGGATCTCTCTTTTTTAAACATTTTTAAAAACATTTCTTCAATGTTCATCATTGCTGCATGAAAAACAAAAAAAACTGTAATAAGACACAAACCTACAAAGTCATTACTAAGACTAATATTAAAACTGCTGTTACTGTCAGCAGCACTATCAATAATAATCCAACCATCCATCATCTTTTGCCGCTTCTTCCTTTTGGGGTCACGGGGGTCACTGGTGCCCATATCCAGCAGTTATGTGCGAGAGGCAGGGGGACACCTGGACAGGTCTCCAGTCCATCACAAAGACACATAGAGACACATGAGACAAACAACCATTCACTCTCTCAGTCGCACCTAGAGACAATTTAGAGTTACCAATCAGCCTAACATGCATGTTTTTGGTATGTGGTAGGAAACCGGAGCACTCGGGGAATGCAAGGAGAGAACTTACAAAGTCCACCAAGAAAGGCCCCTGACAGGGATTCGATCCTGAAACCTTCTTGCTGAGAGGCAACAGCTCTACCATCTGAGCCCTCATGCCACCCACGAATAATAATAGTCTACACTATTAGTGATAGGAGTAGCAACAACAATGTTGTTGTTTTTCTTTTGGCGGCTCCCTCTTGCAGGTTTGCCACAGTGAGCTCAAATGAGCAACGTTAAATAATGTTATAAACAATGCAGGCTACAAGTCTGCCCCTTCCATGGAAACAAGAGACATTGCACTGACAAAGGAAATATAAAAATACTATTCAGATAATTTTATTCAGCGATCAGTTTCACAAAATATCAGTTGAATATATTGATTCATGTATTACTTACTTTGTTCTGTATGTTCAAATACCATATTTTTCAGACTATAAGTCACACTTAAAAGCCTTTAATTTTCTTAAAAATCGACAGTGAGCCTTATAATCCAGTGCACTTTATGTATTAAATCTGGTTGTGCTTACTGATCTCAAACCAATTTTATGTGTTACAACTGAACAATTTTGAATGAGATGAATAAAGTTTGACTTATCTTACTGCTTTGTTTTACTTAATGTGCCTTGTAGTCCGAAAAATATGGTATGAATAAAAAAAAAATGTAAAAATCACTTTTGCTTCATTTATTTTTGAGACTTGGGAAAAGTGTTGTGTTGCACTGTGATTGGCAAGATGGCCGTTATGGAGTTGGGGGAGTGTGTAGGGGAAACTTTTTGATAACCAATATGTCCATTGTGTAAAGAGTCTGGCACCAAAAATACAACTAGGCAGTGCCCAAATAACAAACATGTTAGCTTTAATTGTGGACAATGGATGTTACTGAGTCACTCCTGCCATCTTTAATTATGTCAATGGTTACAACATTGTCCTACCCACAAATGCACTTTATTTTTATTTGCTTGGTATGATTTAATGTTGGCAATTTCCAGACTTCTTAAGCACTAATGAAAACTGGCCCAACTGTTCAACTGGTCTATTACCAATATTTAGTTACCCTGATATCTTAACAGTTGAATACAACTTCATCATCATTTTACAGTTCACTTAAAATGTGTATTCAAATGTCAATTAACAGCATGTTGGTAAGTAAGCAGCATGATTGTTTGATCCATAAATTAGTTTTCCTTCCAGTTGTTAGCACTTTGAGATTTGTTTAATGTAAAGTGCGTTATAAATAAAAGTTATTATTATTATTATTAGTAGTAGTTGTGTTAAATTCAACTGTGAAAAATGTTATTCTCCTGCGAAGACATTTGAAAAGTCAGAGGAGATGGAAATAAAATACATTATCAGTAGGCTATAACAATCTGGATGTGTAAAACATCATCCCAGTCCACATAATAAACTTGTATTAGATGTTGTAAAGATGCTAAGGGATGTAGCCCCATCTGCCTCAGCCTTTCTGCGATGTGTTCAAAGCTTCGTCCATCACCCATATCCCCTCAATCTTTTATCTCTGACATGTCAGCGCTTTGACATCTCAGCTTGGGAAGGCCCACTCTGAAATCCAACCACATTAGTGTCTTTTTTTTTGTTCATTCTCAGACATCGTTTCTGGTTATGTTATGGGTAGTTACTGTTAGTAGTGTGTCAAGTGGCTTTCATAAAAACTAAATTAGAAATTAAATAGCAATGACAGTGATTTTAGCTGGCACTGTGGGCTAAAGGAAATGACAGAGCAGGTCCCAGCTACTTAAGGAAATGTGTGACTATTTAAACACAAGTGTCATCATTATGTATGCTCAAGAGAGGGTTATTTGCTTTTGTGGCTTTAAGCTTAATGTTGTCAGCATAAAGAATAATTGTGTTTCTATGTGCTTGGGAGTGTGCAGCTGCAGTAATGGTGATAGCAGTTGGATATCATTAATTATGGGTGTTTCCCTGCTTTCCTTCAGGACTGATAGTATGCTGCAGAGATACTGGCTCATTGGTATAAATGGCATTAGTACTTTGTTTCTCTCGAGCCCTGGGGTCCTGCTTCTAAGCCCCTTTTTTTTAAGTGGCAGCCTTGCATGAAGCCCCCTCGCACTGAGCCTATTTCTCAAGTCTCCCAACTGAATTCCCCACCAGTGTGTTCACCTCTAAATAGAGACGACGAAACAATGAAGAGGGAGAGCAAGAAAAGCCGAACGGTGCTTTATGATTAACATCTGTATTAGTGCTCATCAATCTGTGTAGCCTTTTAAATGAGCAGGACAAGCATGACAGAGCATTAAGCTAACAAGCTGAAGGAGACAAACAGCGTGGCTGCTATCGGGGAGGGACAAGTGGTTAGCACATGGCAAAGGATACACTCTGGCTGAGAGTCCCAGAGCAGCGTTGGGGAGGAGTGTCGCTGAGCTCATTAGCATGGAAGCCTGGATGGAGGTGGAAGCGGGTCTGCTGTCAGGGGCTGACTCTACTGAGAGAGGCCCACACAGGAAGCTGCAACATAAAAGCCAAGCTGGAGTTATCTCCTTGTAGTTCCTGCTAGATTTTTTTTTATTTTATTTCACCCCTTTATAACCATTTTGTACTCCTCTTCCTGATCGTTTCTTGCATCTCTCTGTCATCACGTCCCCTAACCTCTTCCCTAATCATGGAAGCTGGAGAGGGATAAATGCTTAACAGATGCTAGTATTGTCAGGGGTTGTTTGTGCGCAGCAGTGCTTTCACAGCTAAGTAGAAATAAACAGTTTTACTGGCTTACCAAAAATAACCTCTAAACCTAACATGTGGGTTGATTCCAACTGTTTTATTTATATACATTTTATGGCCATGAGATCCAAACCTCTTCTGGAAAACCAATACAAACACCAGGGAGTTTACCTGCTAAAGTTTAAAACTGCAACAACAACAAAAAACTACTTAAAGAACAATTTAAATTAAATTCTGTTTTTATTTTTATCTTTATGCAGCACCAAGTCACAACTGAAGTTATGGGCACTGAACAGAAACATTCATATACATGAAGTAAGTTAATAGCATTAACTAGAAAGTTCTTGAAGAAACTTTGACGGGGACTGCCTTTTTATTATTACATAATTATATATAATGAACATGAATATTGACAATGCTAATTATCAATAGTTGTAATTATTAATAATTATTTATTACTAAATGATTAATATTAATAATAAATATTACTATTTAAATAGATAATTATTAACATTAATTATTCATGTTAATTATTCTATTACTAATTAATAATGATAGGTAATAATAGGTGCCTTCCTTGCATCCATCCATCCATCCATTTTCTTCCGCTTATCCGGGGTCGGGTCGCGGGGGTAGCAGCCTAAGTAGGGAGGCCCAGACTTCCCTCTCCCCAGCCACTTGGAGCAGCTCCTCCGGGGGAATCCCAAGGCGTTCCCAGGCCAGCCGAGAAACATAGTCCCTCCAGCGCGTCCTGGGTCTTCCTCTGGGTCTCCTCCCGGTGGGACATGCCCGGAACACCTCACCAGGGAGGCGTCCAGGAGGCATCCTAACCAGATGCCCGAGCCACCTCAACTGGCTCCTCTCGATGTGGAGAAGCAGCGGCTCTACTCCGAGTCCCTCCCGGATGACTGAGCTTCTCACCCTATCTCTAAGGGAGAGTCCAGCCACCCTGCGGAGAAAACTCATTTCAGCCGCTTGTATCCGAGATCTTGTTCTTTCGGTCATAACCCAAAGCTCATGACCATAGATGCCTTCCTTGCATCTTGAACCAAAAATGGTAGAGATGCTCGATATTGAATATTTTGCCGATATTCGATATGCCGATATTGTTTAACACTTAATTTCCGATTACGATATTAACCGATATTACAAACCGATATTAAGGTGAAATTATATATCTCCTGTCAGGGACATTTTGTCTGCTTTATTGTGTTGCCCCACTGGATACATTCCATAGGCAAACAGTCTGTAGAAAATAAGAACCATTTCAACTGAAGTTATGGAAAAACTGCCATATTTGTTTAAAAAAAATATCTTAAACAATAGGTTGGATCATGCTCTCCCTGAGATAATCCTGACAATACCCACTATAGCTAGGACAAATTTGACTTAACAAATAAAATTAAACATTGTAGCTGTAAAAGTGCTTGGAACATGTAATGTCAACTAAAATAACAAGTAAAATGTACAACCTACTATAATTTTTCATTGTTAAATAAAATGTGGCTGGCAACAATAACATTTTGAAAACTGCACATTTCTATGAGGTATAAACATCACTTGAGAAATGAGGTAAACCGCAAAGAAAAGAAACAAAAGGGCACAAATATGGACAGCCTTGTCTCTGGACCCCAAGCGTTGTTGCCAAACCAAGGTGATATTTTATCGGGCTTTTTTTATCGGAAGAGAAACCGATACCGATATGTAGAGATTTTACATTTTTATGCCAATATCGGTCCGATAATATCGGTAGGCCGATATTATCGGACATCCCTACAAAATGGCACCATACGTTACTCAGTTTCTGTGAAGAGTTTTCTTTAGTGGGGGTAGACATTGTGGTTCAGGCCGCATTAACGGAGATTGAAATGTAGACACATTTCTGAGGTGTAGAATAATTGGTGCCTATACCATGCATTTGCATGGTAGGCACCAATTATGAGGAGCAGACTGCTTTGAGTTTAACGTCATCGCAGACTCTCATCTTGAGCAAGCTTGAAGGCAACAGTGGAAAGGAAAAAAACTCCCGTATGAGGAAGAAACCTCCAGCAGAAGCAGGCTCAGGACAAGCGGCCACCTGCTTCGACTGGCTGGGTTTGAGAGGAACAGATACACAATGGCAGGTCAAGAATCACGTGTTAAGAAAGAAATAGTATCAAAAGAGAACTATTCAATTGCAACAACTAATTTATGAAATGTGGTCAATTTGTCCTCCAGTAGTCTAAACCTATGGCAGCATAACAAGCCAACCCTAACTATAGGATTTATCAAAGAGGAAACTGGAAGTTGGTTCCACAAGAGAGGAGCCAGATAAGTGAAAGATCTTCCTCCCATTCTGCTTTTGGAAACTCTAGGAACCGCAAGTAAACCTGCAGTCTGAGAGTGAAGTGCTCTGCTGGGGGGGAAACAAAAAAATGGAGCAATAAGATATCTAATATAAGATGGAGCTAGGTTGTTGAGGGCTTTGTAGGTTAGAAATAAGATTTTGAATTAAATTCTAAATTTGACAGGGAGTCTAAACAAAAAGTATCTTTAGCTGTCTAAACATCACATATTTGAAATTGTACATGTTTTTACAGCTCCAAAGTTATTAGAAAACCAAGCCTTATAGTACATATGAGTTTTAATCAAACTGCTATACAGCTCTGTGGAACTCAAGCTTCAAGGCATCTTGTTTGTGTTTGGTGGAAAACACTTGTTTGTCCAGCAACACAGTGACGTGTGGTGAGCTTTACAGCTGGTGAGCCACTGACTCCATCAAAAGTTTGATTTACATATACTGTGTGTGAACCCTAGAGTATATTTTTCACCATTTGATTGGCAGCAGTTAATTGGTTGTTTCATTACTTATATCAACATCCCCTACACATACCAGCTGCAGCTCATGTGATGCCCATTTCAGAAATAAAATAAAATAAAATGTTATGTGGCGTTCCAAAAATGTCTGTTACATTTTTTTTTTTTGTGGAAGTCTTCCTTCAGTTTTATGTTGATCTGTCTCAGTGGAGACCTCACTGCCAGGGAAGAAAGGTTTATCAGTCCTGAGTCTGTTCAGTTCTGAGAATGACTGCTCCACTGACGCTCTAGTAGCTGGCACTGTGAGCAGCAGCAGGAGCAGCTTTGTCACCACAGGAACAGTCCAAATAAGATATGTCTAGATCAAAAAGATGAGAAGCTGGCCGGGACATTTACATTTATTTCCCACCATTTGTGAGCTATACAGTCCGATGAGATCCACCTCTTAGTCCGACAAAGTCAAAGAACTTGGCATATTTTAAAAGGCTCTGCAGTGAGTAGAAAAGGTGGTTTCTCACTGGACGTCCACACAGCCGGTCTCTGTGTGCACCACTCCATTTAAAATGAGCGGGTGATCTTCTGTCCCGTAGTCTGAAGCAAACCTTTCACTATGGATAGTTTAGAGTTGCCATTTAGCCTAACATGCATGCTACTTGATTTGTCAGAGGAAACCAGAATAATCCAGCAGGTTAGGATGTTGTCAGTCCATAGAATGGGCGTTATCAACTGTTATCATCCTCATTTGCAGCGGAGAATAGGTAACCTACTACCTACTAGCATGTTTAACATAACGTTATCAGCGTCATAATCGCTGTGAGTAGGCGGCGTGTTTCCGTCAACCCGGAAGTGTAGCGTTTTTGTTTTTTTCAGCTTATGTGACAGTTTTCCTCAACCTAACCTTAAACCTGACCCCGAGGACCAACCCTAAACCTAACCCAGTTACCCTCGTGCCTAAACCTAACCAAGACCCTAACCCTAACCCAAGACACTTTACTCGAAAGTTTAACACTGTCATCGCTTGTAACGGTGACAATGTACCTAAACCTACTAGTAGGTACAGTAGGGGCATGCTGAGCGATAGGAATGGGGGTGATAATAAATGATAGGGGTCATTTAATGGACTGATAACATCCAAAGCAGGTGAATAATCAGAGTAACTCCACACATGCGCAGAGATTTTTATTTGATCATACATATTTTTCTTTACGTGACAGATGGAACTCTGCTTTCCCTGTCTCTCCTGACCACGTCTATGCTGTAGCAATAATACATAAAAATATGAAAATTTTGTAGAGACAAACGACAAACTTTCAAATTAAAATTCCTTGGAGATAAATATGATGCTGAAAACATGACATTGAGTTATAAATTAAACTTGATATATTCAGGGATTTTTTTTTTCTTCTTATGCTTGGCTGCATAAAAATCAGGCATAAAGAAAGAGAACACTGGCAGAGTCAGTCTGATGGTCTTTATTTTGAACTTTGTAAAGATCAGGAAGACCACTAAGGGACATCCCAGCACTTTATGGCTCACTTTTACAATCCCTCCAGTTTGTTCCTGTTTTTAAGGGACAATGACTTAAACCACAAAACAAAACAAAAGGGAATCAGTAATTCAATAAGATAAGACTAAAACATTCTAATGAAATTGTAACTGTCTTTAAAAACACTAAGCCTCGAATAAATACACATGTAAAGACTGCCTTTACATCCCAACCACAAAAAGAGGAATACAAGTCAGTGCACAGTCACTGATTGTTGCATATTTTTTCCCATTACCTAAACTGCTAAACTCATTAATATACATTAGGAAGAAGACTGTACTATTTTTAACATCACAGCCAAACTGTACAATAAATAAAAGTGAATAAATAAAAAAACATGGTTGCCTTGAAGATAGTTTTCTCTGAAAAAAAAAAGGTTTTCAAGAAAACTCACATTCAGTCAAAACACATTTCTATTGAGCGCATAAAACCAGGGGACATGATTTTTAGCTCATTAAAAAAATAAAAATAAAAAGTCCTTGAAAAAATAACTCTTTCTCTGCTGTGCAGAAATTCCAAGTGGTGGTTATTAAGAAACATATGTTTCTATAGAGGAACTATACTTTGCATTAATATTGCAATGGACACATGAGCTTGCTGGCTATTTTATAATATTTGGACTTTCTGCATTTAGTTTGCTACTAATTTTGAGGATTTTGAGGATTTAATGTGTTGAAGAGTCAGTGTCAAACACTTCCTTGATGAATGGTGCTCCAGATGTGTTAAATAGTTGTTCACTGGTTACATTTCACAGTTGTTGAGTTAAACCAAACATATTTGTTTAAAATTCCTGCATTAATCGTTAGTTGTTAACCCTTTGTGTCTGTTACCAAGATATTTCATGAAGCCCTGAGTAGGAAATAAAAAATTGATATGCAGGTAGTCCTCGACTTACGACGCCCTCGACTTAGGACATTTTGGACTTACATCATGAATCTCTTTTAAAAAAGTATATATATATATATATTGTATATATATATATATATATATATATATATATATATATATATATATATATATATATATATATATATATATATATATATATATATATATATATATATATATATATATATATATATATATATATATATATATATATATATATATATATATATATATATATATATATATATATATATAATATATATATATATATATATTATATATATATATATATATATATATATATATATATATATATATATATATATATATATATATATATATATATATATATATATATATATATATATATATATATATATATATATATATATATATATATATATATATATATATATATATATATATATATATATATATATATATATATATATATATATATACCCTAACCCTAACCCAAGACACTTTACTCGAAAGTTTAACACTTTCATCGCTTGTAACGTTTACAATGTACCTAAACCTACTAGTAGGTACAGTTGGGGCATGCTGAGCGATAGGAATGGGGGTGATAATAAATGATAGGGGCCATTTAATGGACTGATAACATCCGAAGCAGGTGAATAATCAGAGTAACTCCACACATGCACAGAGATTTTTATTTGATCATACATATTTTTCTTTACGTGACAGATGGAACTCTGCTTTCCCTGTCTCTCCTGACCACGTCTATGCAGTAGCAATAATGCATAAAAATATGAAAATTTTGTAGAGACAAACTTTCAAATTAAAATTCCTAGGAGATAAATATGATGCTGAAAACATGACATTGAGTTATAAATTAAACTTGATGTATTCAGGGATTTTTTTTCTTCTTCTTATGCTTGGCTGTATTTTGGTTTCATAAAAATCTGGCATAAAGAAAGAGAACACTGACAGAGTCAGTCTGATGGACTTGATCTTTATTTTGAACTTTGTAAATATCAGGAAGACCACTAAGGGACATCCCAGCACTTTATGGCTCACTTTTACAATCCCTCCAGTTTGTTCCTGTTTTTAAGGGACAATGACTTAAACCACAAAACAAAAGAAAAGGGAATCAGTAATTCAATAAGATAAGACTAAAACATACTAATACAATTTTAACTGCCTTTAAAAACACAAAGCCTCGAATAAATACACATGTAAAGACTGCCTTTACATCCCAACCACAAAAAGAGGAATACAGTACAAGTCAGTGCACAGTCACTGATTGTTGCATTTTTTTTCCCATTACCTAAACTGCTAAACTCATTCATATACATTAGGAAGAAGACTGTACTATTTTTAACACCACAGCCAAACTGTACAATAAATAAAAGTGAATAAATAAAAAAAACATGGTTGCCTTGGAAATAGTTTTCTCTAAAAAAGGTTTTCAAGAAAACTCACATTTAGTCAAAACAAATTTCTATTGTGCGCATAAATCCAGGGTACATGATTTTTAGCTTGTTAAAAAAAAGTCCTTGAAAAAAAAATAACTCTGTCTCTGCTGTGCAGAAATTCCAAGTGGTGGTTATTAAGAAACATGTTTCTAGGAAATATACTTTGCATTAATATTGCAATGTACTGTTTGCTTATCTGAATAATCAGCGAGGTAATCACAAGGTGCGTGACACGCCCTCACTGCAGCCTACCTGCTAACAGGGTCTATTGAACCGGTCCCGGAGTTTGGGTATTACCTTGAACTACGTGGGACAGCTTCCGACTGAAGGCTGTCGATGGGAGAATTCATCTGGACTATTCACCTCCTAGCTTCCATAAGCCACACCCCTTTTTCACCTTGCCCCTCCCTCCACCTCAGCAGCTGGGGACCGGAGGGTTTAGTACAAGGCAACTCATGTTAACGGAGGCTTCTCCCGTGTTTAAGCTCGCTATTGTTACTGATCCAGTTAATTTTAGGATCCAGGAGATCGGATCCTGGGGTATTGTTTTAATATAACATCTTGTGCTAATGCTCAACCTTTCAAAACCTCCCAATATTTGATGTTATCTTTGTGAACCAAACTTACATTTCCATGGACAAGTGGATGATGAATAAAAGTCAAGAATTTTACGTTTTGTTTATTTTAATCAATTATTTTGCAGGGAAGGATCAGCGTTTACAGCATAACAGTACAATTAATTATTATGATTATAAGTAAAGTAAAATTATTAATTCACCAAACAATCCTCAG
>JBBPBX010023056.1:28925-40871 GCA_038048925.1 Garcialebias charrua | reverse complement strand
GACTCCGACCATCATGGCTCCTTCTCTGTGGTTCGTCCCCCTCTTCTTCCTCCTCCTCGGCCCGTCTTCGTCCGCCTGCCGGTTCCGGATCCCGCCTCACGAGCAGGTGGCCCGGGTCGCGCGCTTCATCGCGCACCGCTGCGACTGGACCTCCATGGCCACCATAGCCACTCGCAGCCCGGTGGTGGGTCAGCCGTTCTCCAACGTGTTCTCGGTGAGCGACGGGCCCCCCGGGACCAGCACCGGGGTTCCCTACATGTACCTGACCCGCATGGAGATCTCGGTCCAGGACCTGCAGGTACCGGAAGCTTCTTCTGTAAAACAAAATTAGTTGCTGCGTCACAACGAAAATACGTCACGTGACTTCAGTTACAGAACCGCGGTAAACAGACGTGACTCAGCAGTTTTTCTTGTCATTTTTAGTATCAGAAAAACAAATCAGCAGCTGCGGCCGGGAACATGTTTATTTCTGGATATAAATAATAAAAAACACAAATATATATATACTGTATATATTTTATATATTTGTTTACTTTAAATATAAAATTTATTTTATGTTAGGTGCAGCTCCAGTTCTGTCAGGTGTGATAATTTACTTTTAATAAGCTCAGTTTGGTGTTTTGTGTCCACATGCCTTACCTGTCTCATGACGCACCTGTCCTTGGCCCCGCCCCCCTGCAGGTGAATCCTCAGGCGTCTCTGTCCATGTCTCTGGCTCAGACCGATTACTGCCGCCAGCAGGGGTTCGACCCTCAAAGTCCGCTGTGCGCCCACATCATCCTGTCTGGATCTGTGCTTGAGGTACCGACACGCCCCTCGCCCATCCTCACCTGTGTATCCAGGTGTTCCCTGACCCCGCCTCCTCTCTCTGCGTCCAGGTAAACGGCACAGAGGCTGAGTTTGCGAAGAAAGCTCTGTTCACCCGCCACCCAGAGATGATCGACTGGCCGGTGGACCACAGCTGGTTCTTCGCCAAGTTCAACATCACCCAGGTACCGGAACCTCCGGTTCTACCAGCGGTTCTGGCAGCGCCTGACACCTGCTGGGTGACGGGAAGTTCAAGTCCTTCTTCTGTGTTTCAGGTGTGGGTGTTGGATTATTTTGGAGGGGTGAAGACCATCAGTCCAGAGGAGTACTACCAGGCTGCACCTCACAGGAAGTCCCTTTGACGGTGAGACCACACTCCTTTCTCTCTCTAATGCCTCATCCTCACCTAAAGCATATCGCGCTTCCAAAAATCTCCAAACGCACTGTACTGGCTGCTTGTCAACAGATGACTGTCCTCATCTAACGCGTCTGCAGTGGGAGGAGGAGCGTGTTGGTCCTCTTCCGCTCCGGTGTTTGTTTATTTCCGGTCTCAGAAAAATGGCGGACGCAATACGAAGAATTGCCTTGTTGTACTTAATCTACAAAGCAGCAACACGCAGACGCCGTGCACAACGACGATTCTGGATTCACCCCACATTAGAGAGGCGTCATGAATTCGGTGAATTTCACCATCTGATCCAGGAGCTGCGCGCAGACGAGGAGCGCTTTCAGCGGTACTTCCGTGTCACCCGCGCCCAGTTTGACGACCTGCTGTAAGTTTCTCCTCCATGTTTACCTGTTTACATGTTGCGTGATCACATGGCAGAGTCTCTCCTGATTGGTCCTGATTGTTTGCTGCTGAGCAGCGAGCTGAAGCGAGCTGTGGAAGCACGGCATTCCGTGCTTCCACAGTCGCTGCTCGGATGCGACGCGGGAGTAGGAAACAGCTGCTGCTCACTTTCGCGCTGCTTGTATGCTGTAGATGCGCCGCGACACGACCCGCTGCTCCAAGATGTGCGTCCCCATAGACTTCAATGTAAAGTGGCTGCTTCGGCTGCGCGAGATGCGTGCGGTGGGGATCCAGCATGAGACTGTCATGGCAGAGGCGATGGGAAAGACAGCCCCGGTTACATTGGAAATGTAATGTAACCGGGTTCTGCTTCACTCCACTGTACCAAGCCAGCTCAAGTAACCCCTCGACTCTGCGTTGTGTAGTTTTTAAGGAAGACAAGGGGCTTCTGCGTGATCAGTCGGTTTATTTCCTGAATGAGAACACATCAGGGTTTGAATCAGTGCAACGGTTCAGCTTCGTTCAGCACACTTGTGCAGCTTTCACAGACTGGAAACTAGAAACTCCTTTTCTACTTTGGTCCAAAATTTTCCTGTACACAACACACAAATTGTGTTGTATATATCGTGATATATATCGTTAAAAAAGTCCATATCGTGATATATGATTTTTTCCCATATCGCCCAGCACTACCTACAGTCATGTGAGAAGTACGCAAGTTGATGATGTGTTTTGTTTATTATTTTGTATGCAAAAACAGTACAAATAAATTGTCACTTTTTTATATATATATATACTGTATATAATATATATATATAATATATACAGTTAGTCCTCGAGTTACGACAGAGTTACGTTCCTACGCACTGTCGTAAAGTGAATTTCGACTTAAGTCGGAACACACATACATACTGGCCACCTCATATACACGTACATGTACAGTACTGTACTGTACAGTTACCAAACACTTAGCCTATCCTAACACAGTACCCTACATAATTATCAAAAAACACATACATTTGGAGCCATAATGAAGGAAAAAGAGTTAATTTCTTACTGGGAGCTGGTGAAGCCTTCCTCCGACTGTTAGCATTTTAGCTCGTTGCTCCTCCGGTCCAGCTCCGCTGTTTCTTCCGTCAAGCTACTGCTTCTACCGTCTCAAACAGGAAGTACAACCGGAACTTGGCTTTTCAAACTAATTTTTTCAAAATAATAATAATAATTATTATTTATTTATTTTTCGATGCGTGACGTAACCACGAAACGTCGTAACTCGAGACCGTCGTAACCAGAGGACTACCTGTATATACAAACTTTTGGGTTTTGTCATTTATGTTGCGTCCTCAGCGAGCTGAAACGTAAAACAAATAAAGCATACTTACAGTAATATTTTTATAAATAAGTACAGTACCGGTATATGTTTTTGTATTTTTATAGGAGATGGATCACTTAGACTTGGTCATTTTAAAAGTAGCTCGCATGCTGGAAAAGTGTGTGCACCCCCAGACTAAGGGTTCTCACTGTGCAGAAGTCTGGCCACGCCCACTTTTAAAGAAACTGGGACATTTTTCTGTGAAACCGGAAGTAGATCTTAGAAAAGTCTAAATATAAATTGGTATAATCTTATGAAGGTATAATGTTTCTACAACCAAAACAAAACATTCTTTGGAATTAATAGAAAACTTTTAGTTTAGTGTTTTAAATTACAAATCACTAAGTGAACTAAAAGCCCAGTTATCCCAGTTATAAAATCTTGCCTATTTATTTATTTATTTATTTTCCAGGAATTGAACCTTCAACCTGAAGAGCTGCAGGATCGATAATGGAGTGACGTCCACGAGACTCAGAGCTCCAGAGGCTTTAACCTTTAAAAAATTAAAAATTTACATTGAAATTTTTACTCAATCAATTTTAAAACAAATTTTGCTGTGAAAGTTTATTTTGTAGTGAACGTTTACCACCTTTAATCCCTCTAAGTTCAACTAAACCTCCCGACAGAGTATATTTTTTTATAAAGAATTTCAAATTGAAACATTTAAACTTTTATTTATTTAACAATAATTATCCAATCTGTAGAAACTTGTTTGTAAATAAGTTTTTTAATATTAAAAAATAAGTTGTTTTCAGATTCTGACCACTAGAGGGAGACACTCGAGAATTTTTATTCTCCTAACAGAAGTTTTCAAAAATGAAGGCTTCTGATTCCAAATATCCTCTTTAGTTTGACCAATTTTTTATTATATCAGAAAGAATTATGTTAAACATTTTCTTTTATTTTTATAGTTCATCTCAGGACCCCCGAATTGGTGTTTTGTGGGCCACAGTGGGGCCCCGACCCACTCTTTGGGAACCCCTGCCCAGTTTCCAGTCAGATTAAGATTTGTGGGCGTTTGGTGTTTTGTTTAATTTACATGAGAGTTCCAGCTTATCAGTATTTTCTTATTTTTTATTTTTTTGTTTTTTAGGAATTAAGCAGAAAATTTTAAATATTTTCGAAAAGATCGCAAGTTATTCTCTGAATTTGCACTGAAGCGTTAAAACCAAAAGTGCACTTTATACGTTTAGAGGAAGAAACAAACATTTACAGACAAGATATTTAAAAATAATGTTGATTAATTATAGTCTCATTTCAGTTTTAGTTCTCATTTTTACTTTCAACTTCAGTCACAAACTGAAACAAATGTGATTAACAGATTTAACTTATTGCAGAAAGGTTTAGTTGAAATGCTTTTAAAACCTTATTTTTTTATTCTTTCGTATATTTAAGTTTGTTTCAAAAAGCTTTGTTGTCTTGAAATGTTTTTTTTTTAATAATCAAAAGCTTTCTATATTTTATAAAATTGAGATTAAATGTGTTGTTTTTGTAAAGAAAAATAAAGATTTGTGCCTAAAATAAAAACGATGTCAGATTCATGAATGTGTTTTACCTTTTTAAATGATTTTAGCTTCTTTTTTGCCAGTGATGGCTACTGTTTTGCTCATTTTAGCTACAGTTCTGCTGGGCTGTGCTACATTTTAAGCTCTTATTCAGTTGCCTTTGTCATCGTTTTCTGCCTCTAGCTTCTCACATTATTTTATGTATTAATGTAACTTCATTATCGTTCCTTTTAATTAATCAGGTGTTTTCATCAACGTAAAAATTCTTGCAACTAAATTAGATTTGTATTTTAAGGCGTTGACCTGTTATCATTGCAAATTTTATTTTGATGTCTTTAAACAAGTAAAATGTAGTTGATTAAAAAGCAGCAATGCTAAAGTTTAAAACGTAAGGGTTTTATTTATTTATGTATTATTATGGAGGATTTGTCTCCATCCGTCCATGTGTCTGTTAGCAAAAATTCTCATGAACCACTGGATGAATTTTAAAGAAACGCCTAAAGTATGCTAACGACTGGAAGAACTGATTAACTTTTTTTGTTTGTTTTTGTTTTGTAGCTTGTCAGGGTGGTAACCTTGAGACAGAAGCTCCGCCTCCAAATCCTCGCATCTAGCTAGCAGGCTGTCAATCACGGTGGAATGCGACTTATTTAAGGCTCATTTAACTAATTAAACCAAAAGTTTAAGCATACTTGGACAAACAGCAGCAAGGTACAAAAATAACGCAGAAAATAAAATATCGAAGTTATNCTTTCGTATATTTAAGTTTGTTTCAAAAAGCTTTGTTGTCTTGAAATGTTTTTTTTTTAATAATCAAAAGCTTTCTATATTTTATAAAATTGAGATTAAATGTGTTGTTTTTGTAAAGAAAAATAAAGATTTGTGCCTAAAATAAAAACGATGTCAGATTCATGAATGTGTTTTACCTTTTTAAATGATTTTAGCTTCTTTTTGCCAGTGATGGCTACTGTTTAGCTAATTTTAGCTACAGTTCTGCTGGGCTGTGTGATTTGTCTCAATCCGTCCATGTGTCTGTTAGCAAAAATTCTCATGAACCACTGGATGAATTTTAAAGAAACGCCTAAAGTATGCTAACAACTGGAAGAACTGATTAACTTTTTTTGTTTGTTTTTGTTTTGTAGCTTGTCAGGGTGGTAACCTTGAGACAAGCTCCGCCTCCAAATCCTCGCATCTAGCTAGCAGGCTGTCAATCACGGTGGAATGCGACTTATTTAAGGCTCATTTAACTAATTAAACCAAAAGTTTAAGCATACTTGGACAAACAGCAGCAAGGTACAAACCCTACAAAAATAACGCAGAAAATAAAATATCGAAGTTATTTTTATTCTTTGTCGGGAAAATGTCCCATTGGTTTATGCGGAGGGGGCGGGGCTTAAATATTTTACCAGGTCCAGCCATCGGGGGCATCCATCTCTGTAGCTTCAGTGTCTGTAAAATGTTAGATGATTTACACATTTTAAATTATATTTTTACTTTTGTAAATGTTCAAAAACAAAGTAATCACTGGAAGAACAGCTATTTAATGTTTATGTTTTAGTTTCGGAGCTTGTCAGTTAGGACAGGGGGCGGTAACCTTGAGACAGAAGCTTCGCCTCCAAGCCTTCCCAACTAGCTAACAGGCTATCAATCACAGTGGAACATGACTTTTATTTAAGGCTTAAATAACTCATTAAAACTAAAATGTTTACAATTTGGACACACCGTAGCGAGGTACAACTACAGTAGTCACTCGCTACTTCGCAATTCGATTTTCGTGGAATCGTTCTCTTGCAGTTTTTCAACAATTGTCAGATTTAATATTCCTCACATGATTGCGGCAGTACCGGATAAAAAGCTAATAAAAAATATATACTTTGGACAGGCACCGCCATTTTGTAGTTTTCTTTCAATATGCCTGTACTGTAACGCCAGAACTACACTACCCAGAAACCAACAGTGCTTCCAGCCGCTACTTTCTGCTGAAATGGAGAGAACATTTTACAACGTATTTTAAGCTCACAGAACTGGCAGGAATGTCACAAATAATCCTGAAGCTCAATTAGCCACGCACACACCAGGGCAGGAAAGTGTCCCATTGGTTTATCTGCAGGGGGCGGGGCTTAAATATTTTACTGGGAGCAGCCACCAGGGGGCGTCCGTCCCCTGTGGCTTCAGTGTCTGTAAAGTGTTTCTAGATTATTTACGCCCTTAAATGACGTTTCTACTGTTGTAAACATTCAAAAACAAAGTTTCATGTGCCGTCAAAAGAAAACGTTAAGGTGCGGATGATTGCTTTTAAAGATTTGCATCGGTAGCAGCTCAAACATCAAAGCTGTGTAATAAACAAGCCGTGTGATCTGAGTTTCTTCCGTGTGGGAGAGAGCATCACGTAAAGTGTGTCTCTGTGTCACCGGCTGGCAGCGGCAGCAGCTACCACTTCCTGTTCCACTTCAGACTAGAAGAAGGCTGCTCCGCTTGCTTCACTTTGTCCCTCGCATTAGGCTGAAGAAACTGTCTTCTGGGTCAAACTGGTCAAACATGGAGCTCCAGACCTGGGTATCTGGCCTGCTGGTCCTGGCCTCGGTGCTCCCCTCAGCAGGTAAGACTCAAGTGTTTTAATATCGTCTGGATAAAACTGCAGGTTGTTACTATAATAATAATACTTTTGTGACAAAGTCACAAAAGGTTTTCTTTATATTTATTCTAAAATACAATGAAATCAACAAAAACATTTTAAGTTTTGGTTTTATACAAAATATATTTTGCAGGAATAAAGAAAAAACAAACAAGTTTTATAATCCTCGGCTTTAAGTCAGTTTTATGAGCTAAAATCACCAAAACAAGATTTCTGAACCGTCTTAAAAATGTCCAAATAAAAAAGAAGTTTCTATATTATGACATTTGTGAAGAATTTTAATGTTAAGACTATTTTTTTAATGTTTGTGGTAGAAAAAAGCAGAATTTGTTTTCAAACAGCAGAGAAATGTTTTGAGCACAAAAAGACTGAAGATGACTGAAAATTCTGGCGGCCATTTTGGGTCTTGTGTTTGACCTGGTAGGGTTGAAAAAACTTATTTTTAAGTTATTAAATTAGGACAAAGGGTTTATTTCTGACAATTATGACAGAATAAACATTCTGTAGAGGATATTATTAACTAGTTAAGCTAACTTTGATGTTAGCCTAAGTTTTACAAAGATTAGCATGATTAGCTTAGCATCAATACTACAAGTCTTACACTGTTTTTTTAATTTAAGAAAAATGTTTTAACAAACTTAAAATAAACCTAATATAAATAAAAATTATATTTTCCTGTCTTTATTCATTTTAATTTCTCTTTTTGTTTCCATGTTACACATCTAAGCTTGTCACTTAGCGTATTTAAAATGTCAAAATATATAGTTTTGTTGACATAAATCAAATGCTAAACTAGTTAGCTGACGTTAAAATATTTCACTAGCCGACGCGTGCGTTAATAAAGCCGATGATTAAAGCGGGAAAATCAATTTGGCTTATTAAAACCAAAATAAACTCATATTTAAGATAATTAAATAATATCTAGACCATTAGCATTTAAATTTTTGTTTTATAAGGCATTTTAGTGTTTATATTGAAAATGTAGTTTAGTTTTAAATAAACGTTTTGTAAAATTTGATTATCAAACCACCGCTGAAGATTTACTTTCTTTAAAAGATTACTTTACGATCTTACATTTTTATGTTTTAAAGCACCAGATAAACATTTAAATTACTTCACAGATAGAAAATAAACCTCATGGAAACACAAATATAGAAAGTAAACAGTTTTACCAAATTATAATGCATTAAAATTAACCTTGAAGTAAAACTTTTAGGGTTTTTACCGTCTAATAATTCCAAGGGTATTATTCCAAAAGTAAATTTAAAGCCACAGAAGGCCCGGTACCAGACACAAAAACTGGTTCCAGTAAAACTTTGAATATGACTACATCTTAAAATCGGGAAAAAAAGGAGACTGGTTTATGCAACATGTTTGTATTTTTTACTTTCACTGACTCAAATCTTTGTCCAAGAATAAAATGCAAAGAGGAATATTTCCATTTAGGTTATTATGACCTTGACCAGGTCAGTAATTAATAACATTAATTAGTATGAATTTTATTTAAAATAAAAAATCTATAAAATAACCCTTAGGTACCAAATCAGACCTTCTTATAAAAGCATAATAAAAAAAAATATTTTATTAAAAATATTTCCACAGCAACAAATACATTAGACCAGGGGTTCTCAAACTTTTTGGGTCCATGGGAGAAAAGTTTCCTCCACCAGAACATTTTGAATAAAGTAAATGTGATTTCTTGCATTTTTTTGTGTATTTTAATGGGTTGTTAAACATCTACGCATTTGTTTAAAAAATGTTGTTTTTTTTGCGGACCCCCAAGCACCAGCTCGCAGACCCCCCGGGGGCCCGGGGACCCCAGTTTGAGAACCATTGCATTAAACAACTCTAGACCTAACCACGGGTACAAATATTTTTATTATTATTATTTGTACTTTTTAGGTCTTTTTGTAATAAAATTACATTATACAATGTTGTGCATGAAAATTATGTTTATGATGGGCGTGTATGAGCAGATCTCCTGTTTTATACAACTTATGATAGAAGGAATAGAACTAGAGTTTTAAAATAATAATCAAACAAATCTTGGCCAAGTTTCATACAGTTAGTCTTTAAAATGACTGAACAATAGAAAATAAAAATAAATAAAAATTAGCAGAAAGTTCACGTTTGCTCCCCAAAGTGTTTCGATGGTTCATGGTCTTAGGTTGAAAAACACAAAAGGTCAACTAAATTAACAATTATTAGTTTAATCGTTGAGGTGGTTTACTTTGTTTAATCCATTTAAGGCCTTGGCTGTGTAAAATAAGTCAAACTTGCAAAGAACCAAACATTAAAAATGTTTTGGATCACCCGACTTTCATTTAAAATCTAATAATTTACCAGTATATATAACCAGTTTACGAGCTGAGAGTCAATAAATGTTCAAAATAAGATTCAACCGCAGAAAATGTTAATAAAGTTCAGTTTGGAGCTGCGTCTGCCTTTTCTCCCGCAGTAAAATAATAAATACATTTAAAACACGAGTAAAATAAACTTTAAATTAAAACAAATATGATTTATTAAAAAGTCTCGCTAATGGTCAAAACGGTTAAATAATTTGCTCAAATGCGAAACAAAACCATGATAAGTTGTTAACTTCCTGTGCTTTAAGGTTAAAAAGTTGAATTTCAGCAGCTTTGAACCGGACTTCGTTTTATCACTTCGGTGTTTCTTCCGTAGCATTTTATAAAAACTCAGCTGCTGTCGTTAACAAAAGCAGTTTTCTTTATTAAAACTGTGCAGAGGAATTGTCAGATTATTAATAAAAACAAAATAAAAGAACAAGTCGATAAGGTTTTGGGCACTTTTTTTTCCCAATTTTTATTAGGAGCATAAAACTTTAATCAAACTTTAAGCACCTGTTGGGTCTCAGCTTTTATATTTACCCAGAGGTTTGTTACTCTACATTAGAATGGTCTAAATAACCCTTAAAATTTCAGGGAAAAAATGTCAAATTTATTCAATTAATTAACCAGGTCTTTCTTGTAAATGAGTTTTCGAGGATCAATGGGATTAACCTGTATAAATAAAGGTTGAACGAATTAGCTCATAACCAAAGTTGACCGAAGTTCTTCACAAAACGAAAACAAGAAGAAGAACAACCAACTTAAGAATGTTAAAACTAAACATCTCCTGGTGTCCGGCAGCCTCAAATACTTATACTCATAAAAACACCCTGATACTTGGGACCGATACCACATTCATGTTCAGTGACGCCGTTTCGTCTTCTTTGCAAATACTGTAGCCAAGTTAAAAAATCGGAAAAGTTTAGAGATATTATAAGATAAACAGGTGATGTTAAGAGAGCAGACTGCTGTGTTCCAAATGAAAGAAAAGAGTTTCTACAGTTGCAGTTTAATGTTTAAGTACTCTGTATTGGCACTCAGTATCTGCAAGTATGCAACTGAAGTACTTGTGGACTGAAAAAGACTCCCGCCTGATGGGTCTTGAGCGAAGATTAAAAAGTCTCAGCAGGTTTTTAAATGATCAGGTTTAGTTCCTGTAAAACCTCTGATTGCCTCTGAAGTTCAGTTCGAGGCGTCTAAGAGAAAAACTGCTGGGGTTTTCTCATAACTCAATACGTTAAAGCTGATGGATCAAGATAAGTCAGTTCATCTGGACGTTTTTTTTGTGTTGAAACGTCTTTTATCCAAAGGACTTCTTCAGTCCGAGGAGCCACAACAAACTCAATCCCACAAGCAGCACTCTCATAGCGGACCAAACAGTTTGCTGGTGATAAGATGGTTTCTGGGTCCAGCCTTCTCCCCTGTTACAACCCGAAGGAGCGTAGCACATTAAGAGACACGAGACAATAAATGAGAGTTAAAAAAGAAAAAGTTTTATTTTTGGCTCTCCAGCGGCGCGACTCTGGTTGCGCCGCCTCCAGCAACTCTGTGAAGAAGAAAGAAAGAAAAAACAGGAGAGCCCAAGCCCTCAGCTTCCTCGTGTCCACAGGATCCCAAAGTAATAAAATAAAAGTCAGACCTGATGAGCCGATTCAACAAAATATAAAGGTACCCCAGTGGGCCAACTCAATACGGAGCCGTCGAAACCACTGAGGGTACCGGACTAAGTTCAAAAGGCCCCCACCTAATGTCAACAAAAAGGCGGAAACATGACAATCGGTCTCACCAGGTCAAATCCAGCTTCAGGGTGGTTAATCAAGTAAAAAAAAAACTCCAAGGTCAGCGGGTCGCTCACGCCTCCGTCTTCAGCGCCAAGGTCGAGTGTGCCCCGCATACAACAACAACAGCAGGTCATCTTCTGCTCTCATGGCTTCTTCTTCGGCTCTCACGGCTTCCTCCCCGGCTACTTCCTTTGGCTTCTTAGGCTTCTTCTTCGGCTACGGCTCTTCTGCTCCTTCTGTTTCTTCTGCTTGGCCTATTATAGGCGGACCAACCACCCCACCCATAGCGTGATCCAATTAATACACCGCTGCAGTCAATCAGCCTCCCAAAACCCTTTGAACACCTCATCCCTCTGACCTGAATAAAACAACGTGCCCAGGGCCCGTAACATCCCCCGTCGACGACTCTGAGGCAGCCTGATGAAGTCCTTTGGATGAAGGATGAAACGTCAACAACAACAACAAAAAAGAAAGAAAAGAAACCACCGAGAGGACCTGACTTAACTTTGTTGGATTTTTTTACCTAGATTATTGAGCATGAACTTTGATGTTTTGAACCACTTTGGCTGCCTCAGAGGAGTTGACAGGGTCAGGAACCATCTTATCACCAGCAAACTGGATAGTCCACTATGCCACTTATTAGACTGAGTTTGTCGTGGCTCCTCGGACTGATGAAGGACGAAACATCTCAACAACAACCACAAAAAA
>JBBPBX010023056.1:0-28878 GCA_038048925.1 Garcialebias charrua | reverse complement strand
TAATTTAGTTGATTTATTTTAAATAAATGATAGTGTCTCTTTGACATATCAAACTAAGTTAACGTCTTTGTCACTTAATGGCTTTGTGTATTTATCCATCATAAAGATCACAGAAATATTGGGTAAACTGAAAAAGAACAGAATCCGTGAATTTACTATTCAATCTGAATAAGTAGATTAATTAAGATAAAAAGGAGATCAGTATTAATATTGACCTCCTCATAATTCTTACATGAGTAGCATCTAAGCTAGAAGCTAGCCGACTTTTCATCATAACATGTCCGCTGTGTGGAAGTATTTTACACTAAACACCACAAGACAGCAACGTTCAATGTCTGCAGAGCCATAGCGCCACATTAAACCGCGGTCAAGTTAGTTTTATGTTGGACATTTGAGCTCCGTGGCTTCAGCGGTGTGATTTTCTTTTTCAATCCGAGGTGAGCGCTCTGATTCCAGGCAACTGCTCTTAGCTTGCCCCTGGAGCTCCGTGGCTTCAGCGGTGTGTCTTTCTTTTTCAATCCGGGGTCAGAGCGCCCACCCCGGATTGAAAAAGAAAAACACACCGCTGAAGTCACGGAGCTCGACTGTCCAACGTAAAACTGGAGGTTATGCACCATAACCAATGTTCCCTGAAGGAGGGGAACAAAGTGCAACAGATACGTATGGGAAATAGTGCCCCCACGCGTTCACCTATGAAGACACTTTCAACACGCCTGTCAAGGCCAATGAGCTTGTAGCATGTGTTAGGGGCTCCGACCCCTTACTATAAAGCATGCTGTACGCGTCATTTCCTCATCTGCAAGCACTTCGCCGAGCTTTTATTGGTAAATGGAGCTTACTTATAAAGTGCTTTCCAGCCCCCTTTTGAGGGGGCCCAAAGCGCTTCACAGTACCAACCATCCACCCATTCAAGCACACATTCATACACCGGTAGCGGTAGACGCGTTCACCTATGAAGACACTTTCAACACGCCTGTCAAGGCCAATGAGCTTGTAGCATGTGTTAGGGGCTCCGACCCCTTACTATAAAGCATGCTGTACGCGTCATTTCCTCATCTGCAAGCACTTCGCCAAGCTTTTATTGGTAAATGGTAAATGGAGCTTACTTATAAAGTGCTTTCCAGCCCCCTTTTGAGGGGGCCCAAAGCGCTTCACAGTACCAACCATCCACCCATTCAAACACACATTCATACACCGGTAGCGGTAGACTGCCTTGCAAGGCGCTGCCTGTCCTACCGGGAGCAACTCAGGGTTAAGTGTCTTGCCCAGGGACACACCGAGGTATGCCGTGGCCGGGGATCGAACCCGAGACCTTCTGGTCCTGAGCCGGCTACCCTGCCTCTACAGCATCTCGGCCCATTAAAGAATTGAAGGGGCCGACCTGTGTTGCACTTTGTTCCCCTCCTTCAGGGAACATTGGTTATGGTGCATAACCTCCAGTTCCCTTTCAGTCGGGTCATTGCGGTGCAACAGATACGTATGGGAACATACCATCATGCCCCAGAAATGCATAAGCAGAGAGTGTAGGCCTTATGCTGACAGCAAGAGCACATTCAACTCCTCTGTGTGGAAAGCACAACCTGGGTGACGTCACATGTTGTAACATCCAAGCTGTAGAATTTAATGAACGTGTTAGGAGATGCCCAGTTATCAGCAGAACAAATATTTGCCACAGGGACCCCTTCAAAAAGAGTCCAGCTCGTGGCCAGGCCTCTCGTTGAATGTGTGTGCACCCCACTGGGTGCCTGTTTGCCCTTACTACTGTATGCTCTAAAAATAGCCTCTGTAACCCAGTGGGAGAGGCATTGTTTTGACAAAGCTTTTCCAGTAGCAGGTTTAGCAAAGCACACAAACAACTGATTAGTTTTGCGCCAGCTCCTTGTCTTCTCCATGTAAATGCGTAATGCACGCACAGGGCCGAGAGCGTTCATGTGCTTATGCTCAACAGTAACAACTGGAGGTGGAGGAAAAGCTGAAAGCTGAAAAGATAAACTCTTATATGAAAGAGAGGGCACCTTCGGGACGTAGGCTGGATTTGGGTGTAACGTTACCTTAGAGCCATCGGGTGCAAACTGTATGCACATCTGATGCACTGAGAGGGCATGAAGGTCACCCACCCGCTTTGCAGAGCACAGAGCCCAGAGAAGAACTGTTTTATAAGATGAAATTTCCATATTCACACTCTCGAGCGGCTCGAACGGGGTGTCACAGAGAGCGTCCAGGACCAGATTCAGGTCCCACTGTGGCACTATAGTTCTGTTAGGAGGCCTCAAATTCAGCACTCCCTTCATGAATCGGATCACGAGGGGGTGGGAGCCAGGTTACTTCCTCCTCATCCTTCATGACATGCAGAAATGGCAGACAAATAGACCTTAATAGTGGAGAAGGATCGACCCTTCTCTACCAAGTCTTGTAGAAAAGTGAGAACCTGAGGGATAGTGCTGGAGAATGAAATAAAATTTCTCTCCTGGCATCAGGTCTCAAAAACACGCCATTTAAGAGGATAAAGTGACTGAGTTGAACTTGCTCGTGCACACTGAATGGTGCTTATCACATTAGCAGGAAGGCCAAAGGTTGTCAGCTTTAAAGAGGCACTCAACCCATTGTGAAACGGTAGCCCTGCCCCCAGATCAGATTCAAACTCCTCATGAAAATGGGTGTGTCGAGAGACAAGGAAGGGAGGAGGTGGGTGGATGTGCTACGTTCACGTCCCCTCTAGCAACAAACTAAAACAAACTAAAACTCTAGCAAACAACTTACAGCAAGCAACAACAAAGAATAATTATGTAGATGTATATATCTATTCTCACCCGATCTATCCAAAACAAAAGGCCTAAAAAAAAAGAAGAAAAATAATACCACAAGGTATTCCGTGACCGGGGATTGAACCTGGGTCTCTCGGATCCAAAACCTGCACTTCCACCACTGTCCCAACTTGGCATACATGCTTCGCTCGTCCAGCGTACCATAAGAAAACAAATACAACCAAATAGTTTCGATGACGTGAAAAGTATTCCTAAAATAAATAAGTTAAAATATACAAATAACTAGTGCCATTCCAAAAACTATAATATGCAATGTTGCAGTACTTTTCCGGCGTGCAATGTACCACTTCCATATAAGGTATGAACTACAGCGCGGACCTTCCCATCTCTGCAGGGGATTGGCTCTGCTTGAACCACTTTCGTGACGACAGAGTGAGAAAACACGTCACAGTGAGAATCCTAGACCAATAAGAAAATCAAGGTGCAATTCCATTGTTCAACCCATAGGGCTACCGTAAACACGTTTTAGACCAAATATTGACGATTTAGACTAATACGCACAGATATATGACGATTAACACAGACATAGTGCTATACAACATCCTAGACACATTCTAGGGAGTTTATCAGCTAAAAAAAGTTAATTTTGAGTTTAACCCCTCTTTAACCTTTCAGGGGCCAAACCCACAGGTTCCACAGCTCTGGTCTCGGGTGCCATAATTGCCCGCAGGCCTGAGTCAGCAGGTCTCTGCGTACAGGCAGGCACCATGGCTGTCCTGCTAGCAAAGCTATCATCTCTGCAAACCAGGCTCGTTTGGGCCACCTCAGTGCCACCAGGATCAGTGTGAGAGCTTGTCTGCGTAACCGCTCCAAGGTCACTGGTATCAGTGCCACTGGGGGGAATGCATAAAGATGCATTGATGTCGGCCACACGGACGCCAGCACCTCCACGCCTAATGGTGTGTTCACATCCGGTATAGAGAAATACGACAATGAGCGTTTTGTTTTGAGGCGAACAGATCTACGCTGGCCTTCCCGAACCTCTGCCATATCTGCTGAACCACCTCCAGGTGCAGACGCCACTCTGACGTCAGCACTGCGCCTCTGGAGAGCGCATCCGCTCCATGATTTTTGCATACCCGGTACGTGTGTGGCTCTGAGTGACAGGAGGTGCCTGCTACTCCATTGAAGCAGTTTGCTCGTCAGGCGGAGGAGGGGCAGGGATTTTGAGATTACACACGTTTTGTCCCTGCGAATCAGCACATTGTTCTGACAAATCAAAAGAGAGAAAAACAGCCAACATCTCCAGTTGATTTATGTGCAACATCTGTTGCTGCTGGGACCAGAGGCCACATATGTGCATGTGCCTGTAGATCCTCCCCACCCCGTCAGTGACACATCTGTCATGACCACTATGCGTGACAAGACTCGGCCCAGGGGAAACCCCCTACTGAGGGCCATTGTGTCTGACCACAGCCTCAGAGCACGGAGACAGGATGGAGTGATTCTCACATGTTGATGTTGAGGGGGGGCACCCCTCTGTTTCATGTGAAACCAACTCTGAAAAGCTCTCATTCTCAACCGGCCCAGTGGGATGGCGACGACCATGGAGGCCATGTAACCCAACAACCGCTGACAGTGTTTGATCGTCAACACCTGATTGTGCTGAAACAGAGCCAAGCACCGGCTGAAATCTGTCAGTCTCCTCTCTGACAGTTTTGCATGATAATGCAGTGAGTCTATTTGGAGACCGAGAAAACAAATGGTCTGACTGGGCCGTAGCTAGCTTTTGTCTTTGTTTATTATAAAGCTTAAGGCCTGCAGGTGTGACATCAGTAGGTTGGTGTGAGCTTCGGCCTGCTGGCATGACCCCGCCAGTACGAGAAGGTCGTTGAAATAATTTAAAACTCTGACGCCTTGATTCCTCATTGGTGTCAGCACCGCCTCGAGGCAGTTTGTGAACACACGGGGAGCCATTGACAACCTGAATGGGAGGACCTGATACTCGAACGCCATGTTCTCGAATGCAAACCGCAGGAACTTCCTGTGTTTGTTTAATATTGGGATATGAAAGTAGGCTTCGCGCAGATCCACAGATGTACACCAGTCCCCTGGGTGTACAGAGTGCATCACCTGATACAGTGTCAACATTTTGAATTTGTACGACCTCAGCCGTGCGTTTAAATGCCTCAGATCTAAAATTGGGTGAAGGCCACGTCCCTCTTTGGAACCACAAAGTAACAGCTGTAAAGACCGTTGTTTTCGTCTTTTTGAAGAATAATTCTTATTGAACCTTTCTGCAAGAGTGCCTGAATCTTCTCTTTCATCGTTGGGACATGATCTGGGCATATTGTTGACATTATTACACCATTGAATTGCCAGAGGCGTTTGTGGAACTGTAATCTGTAACCTTGGACTACAGTTCCCATGACCCATTGCGACGGTGCGCGTGTGGCCCAGGCGCTCGCACGTGAAGTGAGCCTGAGCAGCATGTTAATCTGTGGGCTCATTGGGCCTTCTAGTGGACAAAGTTTTAATAGAGGTGGAGAGTCCGTCTGTATGAGACGGCTCTCTGACCTCTTTATTTTTAATGTTTGTTTCATGAAAAAAGGGCTCGGTTGCCCCTTTAATTTTGATTTTTGACACAAAGACGTTTGAACACGATATGTATTTGTTTATTGGTACTTTCAAACAACATTTTGTTTTTATTGCACAAACGGGAAAACGTGTTTTGTGATTTAGCAAACGTGTTTTGTGATTCAACAAACATGTTGGTCCAGTCCATCGAGGCCTCTTTGGCTCCGAAATGTCTTGAAAATGAGTGGCTTTCCTTTTTCCCAGTGGACAGAAACGCTCTTGTCAGTTTTGGAAACAAGTTCAGCTGTGTTAGGCAGACTTCTGTTTCCGCTATCTCACTGCTGAGGAGGTTCTGGGCTGTCCGACCCGTCGTGGAACAAAACGGTGCTTTGACCATGCCTGTTGGCCCTGTGGTGCGTGTCCGCGCTGCTCTGCTGCTGGTACCGCCTGTTGTTCAGCCTCAAGTGTGGGCCTCTTGTGTGCTAGGCGTCGAGAGAGTGAATGTTGCCATGAAGGCGCTCTGTGGCCGCTTGGTTCTCTGGACGATGATAAGAACCGTCTGGGAATCCCTTCCCGCAGAGCTTCCTCTTGCTTTTTCCTCTGGTCACAGCGACTCTGAATCTTATCCAGAGCTTCGCCAAACAGACCTGCAGGCTCCACAACCTGCTGGAGGAAGGTGGCACATTGGCTCTCTGGCAGCTCCGTCAGGGTGAGCCATAAATGACGCTGTACCACAACAGTCTCCGCCATGCTCTTTCCAATCACCATCGCTGCAGTGCCTGAGAGGCGAAGGATGAAATCAGCTGTCCTTTGGGCCTCCTCTAGCGGTTCCGCCATTTTCTTCTTGGCTGTTGTGGCTTCTTGCAGCTCCTACAGCTTCTCTGCTTGGTACACCTGAAGCATGGCTGCTGTGTTGAGTGCACGCGCAGCGAGGCATTGTGCACAATAAATTTTCTCCAGCTGGGTTGCTGAAAAACGACACTGCTTGCTAGGAAGTGTAGGCTTACTTGCCGACGTCATTTGTGCCAGGTGCGCTGCTAGAGTCTCATCCATGGGGGGATCTGTAGCAGTCCCACCTGTTCCATGTTCTTAAGGTCCAAAAACTGTGAGAGCGGGAAAGACAGTGGTGCCCTTGGCGTTGACCACAACCTCGTCAGTTTGGTCAGAAAGTCTGGGAACACCGGCAATTTGTGCCTTACTGAGGTCTGCTGCATTGGGAGGAAGTAGTTTCCTGCCAGTCTTATCTGTTGCTGCCGTGGTGGAGGGGCTGGCCACAATACTTTCAGTGACTTGTCTGCTCTGCGGCACAGGTCGAACATGGCCGAGGTGGACCCGTCTGCCTCGATGGGTACCGCCGCAACCTCCTGGGAGAGGTCTCCTGCCTCATCTTCCACGTCCTGCTCTGCCTCGTCATTGGAGATCTCGCCGGAGGCTGACAGCGAAATCTCATCCGACAGTAGCATGTTGCGTACGTCATATTTGAGTCCTGTGTCGTTAGGCTCCTCTCCCTGCATCACATCCATCTGTTTACCCCAGGATAGAGCCACCACGTCCTCCATGTCATATGACTCCAGCTCTGCCGTAGGTCTGAGGGCCTCGGACAGTAGTGGGTCCTTCGCCGCGCTCGAGTTACCCAACATCTTTGCTAGGAACTCTACGTGTTTCTCCCGTGTATGGCTGCGGAGTCGGCTGCAGTGCACGCACGATTCTGGGTTGGTCAGTCCAGCTTTCGCATGCAGCATTCCAAGGCACATCGGGCAAGCCTCGTGGATGTCCGCCCCTAAGATGAAAAACCCACAGGCACTCGGACATGGTCGTGACCCAGAGCTTCCCAGCCTTTTATTGTCCTTCCTGGAGGCTTTAGATTTCTTCTTACTCTTCTCCGGAGCCATGGTGGTCACCGCGAGATGAGCAGAAAATCTAAATTTGTTAGCAGAGCTAAACAAATAAAATGTTTCGTTGCCAACTTGTTAGCAACGCTAAACAAGTAAAAACGTCATCCTCTTCGTGTGCTTGGTAGCAGCGCTAAACGGGTAAAAATGAAGTTCTTTGTCGACCACTTGTTAGCAGCGCCAAACAAGTAAAATGAAGTCCTTTGTAGTCCGCTTGTTTGCCGGGCTAAACAAGCTCGACGTCGTCCTTGTGCTGTTCGTGAGAGCCCCCAGTTAGCCAGGCTAAACGTGGGGTGCTAGCCAGTAAGCAGCGCTAAACAGACTCGAAACAGCAAAAGTTCACGCTAGCAGTGCTAAACGTGAAGAAGCGCTCAGTTAGCCAGGCTAAACAGAGCTCCGCGGATGAAATCTCTCGTAGTGGCGCCTTGGGTAGGGAGCAGGCTCACCTCCAGTCGGGCAGTCCTTCAGCCTGTACAAGGTCTGCGATGGTCAAGGTGAAGCAAGGTGAAGTGCAAATAGATGAGGAAATGAGGCATGCAACATGCTTTATAGTAAGGGGGCGGAGGCCCTTACACATGCTACAAGCTCACTGGCCTTGACAGGCGTGTTGAAAGTGTCTTCACAGGTGAACGCGCGGGGCGCTATTTCCCATACGTATCTGTTGCACCGCAGTGACCCGACTGAAAGGGAACTAACTTGACCGCAGTCCAAGATATATTTTACCCTCCAGGAGATATTTATCAGTACAATAGTAGACAATTATAAAAAAGCATATTAATTAAAAATTACAAGAAAACTGTATAAAAAAGCAGCTTCATTATAAAGCGATGTAAAATACTAAAAACAGGAACATGTCTGAGTTGGTTTATGCCATAAACGTAGCAGATGTAAAGCTATTTAATATCTTATTTAATTAATTTATTCATTCATTTAAAAGAGACAAAATAAAACAAATTCATCAAAAAGAAAACATTGAATGAAAAGTGTGCAGAAAGAAGAAAAAAAATCTTACATCACCCCATTATTTAAAAGAATATATAAAATAACTTTAAACAATCGCTTAAATTAATCACTCTAATATCCACTTTAGAGCTAGGAATTTAAAAAAAACCACGTTTTGTGTTAGCAGAATTTAATCATAACTTTGAAACGTATCCAACATTAATAAAACTTACCTCAAGTTGCCTTTTTGGACATGCATGCATATGTGTACACATTGTACTTGAGAGGAGATTATTACAGCCTCATATAAAATCGGGCATGTCCCACCGGGAGGAGACCCAGAGGAAGACCCAGGACGCGCTGGAGGGACTATGTTTCTCGGCTGGCCTGGGAACGCCTTGGGATTCCCCCGGAGGAGCTGCTCCAAGTGGCTGGGGAGAGGGAAGTCTGGGCCTCCCTACTTAGGCTGCTACCCCCGCGACCCGACCCCGGATAAGCGGAAGAAGATGGATGGATGGATGGATGATGATATCGGAACTGGATCGGTATCGGCCGATATACAGATTTAAGGATCGGCTCGAATCGGAAGCAAGAAAATGTGGATCGGTGCATCCCTAATTCATACCTATAATATTTTATCTATCTTTAGGCCCCTGTCAATTTTACACATCTTTACTTAAAATTCTAGAGTTATTTATAAGCCTTAATGGCATAAATGAGCTGTACTGCCTCTAAGGCATCCAGAGGTCTCATCCAACAGAAATAAACTTGTAAAGTGAAATATAACGCTGGGTAAAGGTTGAAATAATTTACTTCTCACATACCATGAGGAAATTTAGAAGATTAGAGCTTTTTTTGGACCATATTGATGAGCAAGCCTTAGTGGACCCACTTTCAAAGCACATCATCCTAAAACAGCTCCAATCTTTGCAGTTTATGATATTATTTACAGTTTTTTTTTTTTTTTTTTTAAGAAATACTTTTTAAAAAATCATAAAGGTGTTCCAAAAGAGCTACAATTTACTGCTGGTGGTATTTTTGTGCTTATGAATTACCAAATATTTTCATGTAAGCAACCCTGTAATGCCACATTGTTGATGATGTTTAAATTGGTTTAAAAAATCATCCATCCATCCATCCATCATCTTTACCCTCTTCTTCCTTGTCGGGTCGTGGGTCACTGGTGTCCATGTCCAGCCATCACTGTGTGAGAGGTGGGGGACACCCTGGATAGGTTTCCAGTCCATCACGGGGACACATAGAGACAAATGAGACAAACAACCATTCACTCTCTCACTCACACCAGACAATTTAGAGTTACCAATCAGTCTAACATACATGTTTTTGGTCTGTGGGAGAAAACTGGAGTACCTGTCAGGGGTTGTGCTGGGGTGTGGGGGGGTTCGGGGTCCGCGGGTTCGGGCTGGCAGTGCGCTCCCTCCGGGGCTGCTTGGGCTCGGGTGTGCTGTCCTGTCCTGTCGGCAGGGCGCGGGGTGGGCCGGATCTTGGATGTCTGCTACTCTCCACCCCAGAATAAATGGGCCTGCCTCCCCTTACCAAAAAGAAGTATACTTTAAGTATATGTTGTTAAGTATACTTAAGTATATAAAGTATATGTCTCTAAGTGTACTTTTAAGTATACTCGCAGTTTACTTAAAATATACTTTTTTGGGACTAAATTGGCCCATTTTAGTATACTTAAAGTATACTAGTAGTACACTTTTTATTAGACTTCCAATGTACTTATAGTGTACTTCAAGTTCATATTTTAGTTTATTGAAGTATACTTAAAGTATACTAGTAGTACACTTTTAATTAGACTTCCAATGTACTTATAGTGTACTTCAAGTTCATATTTTAGTTTATTGAAGTATACTTAAAGTATACTAGTAGTACACTTTTAATTAGACTTCCAGTGTACTTATAGTGTACTTCAAGTTCATATTTTAGTTTATTGAAGTATACTTAAAGTATAACACTAGTATACTTTTCTTTATACTCCAAATGCACTTGTTATATACTTCTAGTTCATACTTTAGTTTATTACAGTATACTTAAAGTATACCACTAGTACACTTTTTCATATACTTCCAATGCACTTGTTATTTACTTCTAGTTTACAGTTTATTTTATCATTTAAGTTAAATTTTTGAATTTCTAAAACTAATACCATGTTGTCATTGTAATTGTTATGTTACACTTGTAAGTTTGCTTAACAATACTTGCACAATACTATTTATATGCTAAAAATTATTTTTTAAAGTATTCTGAAAGATGTGTTTACAAAGTCATAAAACAAGGTCTTGAGAACTTCAATATTTTTATATAAAATTAAGGTGCAGCTCAAAAACAGTTTACAAAACAGCAGCATTTAAAATGAATCCCTTCCCAGTTTTAAAAATTGAAAAGGAAAAGGTGCACATTTGCATTTCAAGGTGTAAACATAAAGTCCAGAACACAATGTAAAAATGTGTGCATTTGCTTAAACAAAGCAAAAATAGTGTCTCCAACTGGAAACTGAAGTCTTTCCTTTTCAGAAGGCATCTTCACATCTTTGGGGGGGATAAGAAAAAAAAAAGTTCACCGGTAGTTGTTTATGTTGCATTTTCTTTTCTTAGGACTCTTCGCACATCTTGCATGGTGGTGTCAGGGAACTTTGCCTTGGTGTAGACTGAAAAAAAAAAAAAAAAAAAAAAAAACAGAAATTACTCCAATGTTATGTTATTCTATCATCAGTGTAATTACTCTCACATCAAACATATCCTTAAAATATGTCTCTAGGTTTCACGAGTGATAAACAATAACTTATTATTAAAGGGAACCACAATTACTTTTAAACATTTGACTTTATTTGATAAACTTTTATTTTAACTGTAAAAATACTGTAGGGTGGTTTAGTTTTGTACATTTTTAAAATATATTTTAATGTGTTAAAATATACACATGTTAAAATATACTTTAAAAATTTACAAAACTAAACACCCTACAGTATTTTTTACAGTCATTGTTTTACAGTTAAAATAAAAGTTTATTATTAAAGTCTAATGTTAAAAGTAATTGTGGTTCCCTTTAAAAAAAAAAAAAAAGTTATGCTCTCAGATATTTTTGATTTAACAACTACGAATAATACCCGTAACCTGCATTTAACTTTGATTGTAAACTTTTTTTTTTATTATAGAGCACATAACCAAATCCAATCTAATCCATATGGTATCAGTGAATGGCATTTTTAGGTGATTGTATCAGAATCTGCATCATAAACCGTGAGGAGCATGGAACATTACAGTAATTTGTTCATAAAACGAGAAAAACATTAGGAATGTATTTTAGAATGAGTTTTGTCCTACATTCAAACCTATACACTCACCAAGTATCAAGCTTTGTGTTGTCCAAAGGCTTTGACTCCACATCTTTATGAGCCCCCGATTGCCTCCCAGTCAAACTTCAATTGGCCAATATTCTCTCCCGTAGATGAGCACGGCAAGATCTCCAACCAGCAAGGCTGAGCTGGTCCGTAGAGACTTCACCTTTCGCCTTGGGACTTCTACATCCGGCACAACAGGCACCTGCAAAACACATGGATCTTGTTAACCAAATAATGATTAAACATTTATTTACAGTACAGTATTTGGAAATCTATAGTATATATTCATCTTTGCAATGAATATGCCTAAGTCCGGGTCCTGATGGCATAGGGGGTCGTATTCTTAAGAACTGTGCCCTGCAGCTTGCTTCTGTTTTCTTTTTAACATGTCTCTTCAAACCTGTACGGTCCCACAGCTCTGGAAAGACTCTGTTATTGTTCCGATTCCAAAACCAAGACTGCTCATTCCCTGAACGATTTCAGGCCTGTTGCCCTGACTTCTTTAGTCATGAAGTCATTTGAAAAACTGGTTCACAAGACCCTCTTGTCAAAAGTTGAAGATCATTTGGACCCACTTCAATTTGCTTATCGTTCACATAGAGGGGTGGAGGACGCAACAGGAACTCTTTTAAATAAGGTTTTAAGACACCTCGAAGGTGCAAAAACATTTGTAAGATTGCTTTTTATCGACTTTTCATCTGCTTTTAACTGTATCCAGCCCCACATTTTAGCAGAGAAATTACAAAGTCTGTACCGTCTTGACTTCGGCCTCATATGTTGGCTTGTGAACTTTTTAACTGCTCGGTCTCAGAGGGTGAGAGTTAATGGGGTCCTCTCTGATGTCCTTCTGTCCCCTACTGGTTCCCCTCAGGGCTGTGTTCTTTCACCTCTTTTATTTATTTTGTACACAAACGATTGTCGCAGCCATTTCCCTCAGCGTCACATTGTAAAGTTTGCCGATGACTCTGTCATCCTGTCCCTTCTGAGCAGTGATGACCCAGACCCCGGGCCTGTGATTGGGGACTTCACAGAATGGTGTGAGTCTTCCTTTTTAAAACTAAATGTTTCTAAAACAAAGGAGATGATCATTGATTTTAGGAAAAATTATTCAGTAACGGCTCCCATGGTCATTGACGGTGAAGCTGTGGATGTAGTGCAACAATATAAATACCTGGGAACTGTTCTTGATGATAAATTGACTTTTGACCTCCATGTTAATTCACTTTGTAAAAAGGCCCACCAGAGAATGTATTTTTATCGGAAGCTTTGTGGTTTTAAATGTTGATTCAACTTTTATGAGAATGTTTTATTCATGTTTTATTGAGTCTATTTTAACCTTTTCCTTCATCTGTTGGTTTGGACTTTTGACCTGTAAGAACAAAAGCAAACTCTCAGGGATTGTCAGGATGTGCAGCAAAACTGCTGGCATAGACCTAAAGAACCTTGCAGACCTACACAAGGTGAGGTCAGTGAACAAGGCCAGGCAGATTCTGGCAAACCCTGATCACCCACTCCATGACGAGTTCAGGCTGCTCCCATCTGGACGCAGGTTTCTACAACCCAAATGTAGAACGAACAGATTTAAAAACTCATTTATCCCAGTAGCAATCAGGTTTCTCAATGCACAATAATTTTAACTAATTTTAACACTGTTACTTTAATGTTTTATTGTATGTGTATCAGAGAGTCAGAGTCAGAGAGTCTTTATTGTCATTTGCACCGCATGTGGTACATGTGATGAAAACGAGATTATGTACACGGGGTCCCAGTTACATCCAACAACAAATGCAAGAGAAAAACAGTAATAACATCTAGAATTAACTAAGAAAAACATCAACTAGTAATACACTAAGCCCTAATATAGTGGAAAAACATCATTATAAACAGCAGCACGAACATGAGTCTGTATGAGCAGATGGTCACAGATGAACACAGCAACAAGAAAACAGATCAGCATCAGCATGATGTGATATTTTGCAGTGTTTATTTTTATTTTATTTTTATTTATTCATTCATGAGTCTAACAGCCTCAGGGTAGAAGCTGTTCCTCAGTCTAGTGGTTCTACATTTGATGCTCCTCAACCTCCGTCCTGAGGGGAGTGGGGCAAAGAGTGAGTGTGCTGGGTGAGTGAGGTCTTTCATGATGCAGGTGGCTCTTTTCCTGCATCTGGAGGTGTAAATGTCTGTGATGGTGGGGAGACTGACTCCAACAGACTTCTGTGCAGCCTTCACCACTCTCTGTAGAGCTTTCCTCTCTGCAACTGTGCAGCCTCCATGCCACACGTTGATGCTGGAGCACAGGACGCTTTCCACTGCACACCTGTAGAACGAGGTGAGAACTGGGCTGCTCAGACCAGCACGTCTCAGTCGTCTGAGGAAGTAGAGTCTTTGATGACCTTTCTTGATCAGGCTGGTGGTGTTGTTGGTCCAGCTGAGGTTATCATTCAAGTGTACACCCAAGTTCCATCTATTTTCAGTGGGGCATGGGTGTGTTTATTCCTTCTGAAGTCCACAATCATCTCCTTTGTCTTCTTCACATTCATGTGTGTGTATGTATGTGAGTGTATGTGCATGTGTATGAATCTGTACACCTATTGACTGCGAAACTAATTGCCCCTCGGTGATAATAAAGGAACTTGAACTTAAGCCTATTTTCTATAGCTTTATTGCATACCATCAAGGGGTATCATATCACTTCTCATCTATCATTTATGTGTGCAATCAAAAGATGTAGAAATAAATTGTATTGTAATGATTCCCAAATGGATCAATAACATATAGTATCCATGCATTCAGTTAATTACCATGTCATCAGGGTCAGACAACACTTGAACAGAGATGGGTGGAGCAACAAGTGTACAGCTGGTGTTGAGTGGATGGAAGCAACGCTGAGATCCGATCGCCACATCTTTCGACTGTTTCACAACTGCTGGAAGCTCTGTAAAAGAAAAAGAAAAAACAAGGGGCAAATGAACAAAAATTGTGTGTCACTATACAGTACAGGATGTTGTGAGACCATTCAAAATTTACATTAGTCATTTGTGCAATGAAGAGCTGAGATATAAAGGAGGAACAGGAAGTAGGAGACAAGGCATTCTCCATTTCCACATCTGGTTTTAAAAATCAGTGTCTTAATTGCTTTACTCAAACTACTTAGAAATTATCCAAAAAAGCTAAGTCTGGTCCTCTGGACATTCAAAAAAACAGAACAAAACAAAGCAAAAAAAAAACAAAAAACTGTAGAAACGTTTCGTCTTTCTTCCGAAAGACTTCCTCAGTCTGAGAAGCTGTCCAGAGGACCAGACTTAGCTTTTTTGGATTTTTCTACATGGATTATTGAGCATGCATCAGGGTACTTAGAAATTACCTCTCAAGGTTCTGAGTCCGATCCAGTTGTGTCAGATGGGAGGGGTTGGATTGAAGAGCTGAGAGCAGAGAGGCACAGCTGATCTCTGACAACCTGCAGAGTCTGAATCAAAGAGAACATGTGAGTGAGCTGAAGTCAATAGTCTGCAGCTTCCAACAGGATGGAGGAGAAGAGAACAAGGAAGACTTAGAGTTCCTGCTGAGGGACCATTGGACGAGAGCTCACTCTGAAGAGTTCACAAACACCTCTCCTTTCCTCCTGTCACATCAATCAAGTGATGCAGCACATGCAGAGAGCTGCTGTCACTTGTGGCAGTGACAGAAAAGTGAGCGAGACATTTTCTTCTAAACAACATCACTTCATCATTCTCCTTTCTGGCAGCAGTAAAGAGAAGCAGGTGAAGTGTGAGAAAATAAATCAACATCAAGTTATAAAGTTGTATTTTCTTCTTTACTTGTTAAATGCTGACATAAGTGGAGCTCAGGAACTGTTTGGTTCCTCCTCATGCATGTCATGTTTACTTGCAACAAAGGACTGGGACAGGAGCAGCTGCACATGTTCAGGTTGGGCAGCTGCTCTTGGAGACTGAGAACATGTGAGAAATCTTTAGTTTCTGTTCTACATGCATCACTTTGATGCTTCCATCAACTTAGAGACAAATGAAGAGGATTCAAACCTAAAGATTCACATCAACAAGGGAACACCTCTGCTGTGTTACTACTGTTTAGCACCAACCGAAGTCTGGCACTCATATTAGCCTGCCTGTGTGTCTGTTAGTAAAATATCTCATGTACCAGTAAATCTACTTTAATGAAACTCTCAGAAAGTAATTGACTCTCAAGACCTCTCAAGACTGTGTGACCTTCAGCCTCTTGTTTAAGCAGCTACAAAAACAGTAATGTTGCTGAAATACGTATTTAAAGTAAATTAGTATTTCAGCCTGGCTGCTCACTGTGGATTCACCTTTGAAATATAAACCAGTTTTGAGTTGTATGTATTATCAACATTATTTTTCACAAACGTGACTAAAAGATTTTGCTGGAATATGTTGGTTGAAAAATAACCTTGTTCCAACATCCAATCAATGTTGATTAATTAACCGTTGGAAAAGTGTTGACACATGAATACTGATTCAATGTTGAAACCTCAACTATGAATCTAATGTTTGAGTTCTTCATTCCTTTTTATTTTCTCCCGGCGTCTTTTCGGAACTTTTTTTTCTTCTTTTTTTTTTGTATGGTGAACGGTGTGCGCACTAGATGGCGGTAATACACTGGAAGGTTGTAAACTGCCGTAAAACCTCACAGAAGAAGAAGAAGAAGAAGAACAGAACGTTGTGCGCATGCGTGGAGTGGATTGTCTTGGTCACAGAGGCTGCGCGGGCCGAATTTAGCTGCAACAACGGTAAGTAAAGTTTTGTAAATCTATCACATTAGTTAATAAACCCTTGACAAACTTTGAACGATTATTTTGGGGGCATACAGTCAACAGCAGAATTTACCAACGGCTTACTAGCTGTGCCGATATTTTCGAGCTGTATATTTCGAGCTTCGAGATTTTTTTCGAGCTAGCTAGCTAGCTAGCTTGGACCGCATGCTACCGTCTACTAGCTACCGTCCGAGCTAGCTACACTGGCTCCGCACGGCGGCTGTGTGTAAACAGTCTCATTGATATATTGGGTGCGTATTTGCTGCGGAGGTCGGACCGGAGCGGAACGCATGTAGTGTAGGGGCTAGCAGTCCAGTATTAGCGCGGGCTAGCTAGCTGGCTATCCCGCGCTAACACTGGGCTGTTGTACTTGTGATGGTCTGCTGAATGAGGTGGTTGGGAAAAAAAGAGCTGGAGTTTAATGTTTTTGTGGTCTGCTCTGTTAGGCCACTAAGCCTAAAATGTCTCAGAAATATGTTTAACATTAAATGATAAAACTTATCCCCCATACTGCCCATCGATCAATGACTTTTTTTAATCATGTGCTTTAAAAAAACAAACAAAAAAAACATTGTTCCCCCTCTTATATCTGTCAGCATTGGCTGTGGTCACACAAAGATGTGAGGACAGATGTGAGGACAAGACAGGCCACTTTTTTCCTTAAAGTCATAAAGAACGTTTCATCCTCCATCTTTAAAAAAATAATAATTTCCACCTTTCTCTTCATTAAACGTTACACGTTTGTGTTTACAGTCAGTCCATCCTGGTTATGGCTTCCTGTCAGAAAACACAGAGTTTGCAGAAGCTTGTAAACGGGAAGGAATCATCTTCATCGGACCGCCTTCTTCAGCCATCCGAGACATGGGCATCAAGAGGTGACCCGCCTTCCTGAAACACATATTTTTGAGTTTTTCTGATGAGGACTGAGCGTCTTTGCAACTGTAGACATTTTTTTCCAAAAGTTATAATGCAAGTTTTTTTTTCTTGTCTCAGCACATCCAAACACATCATGTCAGCTGCTGGGGTGCCAATCATAGGTGGTTACCATGGAGAGGACCAAACCAACGAGAGGCTGCAGGCAGAGGCTGCAAAGATTGGTTATCCTGTGATGATCAAGGCAGTCCGTGGAGGAGGAGGAGGGAAGGTGAAAGGACACAGAGAAGAACTGAAATAACTTTGATAGCATAACTTCCACGAGCTTGATTTGAACCTTGCGTGTTTTAGGGAATGCGTATCGCCCGGTCAGACTCGGACTTCATCGAACAGCTGGAGTCAGCGAGACGTGAAGCCAGGAAGTCCTTCAATGATGACGTCATGCTTATTGAGAAGTTCGTAGAGGATCCCAGGTACGCTCAGAGGACTGTTTGATTTGGTCTTTGAAGAACTAGCAAGTTTTCAAATGTCTCGCTGTGTGTTGTTGGCAGACATGTAGAGGTTCAAGTGTTTGGAGACATGCACGGTAACGCCGTCTATCTGTTTGAGAGGGACTGCAGCGTCCAGCAGAGACATCAGAAGATCATAGAGGAAGCTCCAGGGGTGAGTGGAGTTCACAGCTGTTTACATTTAAAACAGATGTCCGTTTGACACGGTTTAATCAAAACAGAGGGTTTATATTCAGCATCTTTGTCACATGAGACATTTTAAATTCAAAGATCCGGACTTGAAGTTGAGGTACTTTTTGTGAAGTAATCCTTCCATCGTTGTGTAATTGTGACATTATTTTCTTCTTAATATTTGTTTTTAGTCCCGTGAATTATTTGAGTAAAAACATGATTTATTTATTTATTTTAATTTATTCATTTTAAATTAAAACGCAAAACAATTTCACATATTGTATGAAAACAAAACATAAAATGAAAGGTAGCAGAAAGAAGAAGAATCTTATTATACCTGCCCCTTTTTTAAAACAATCAATTGAAAAATCAATTCAAACAATAATCATCTATAAATAACAGAACAAAATGAATAACTCATCCCAATTTTCAATTTCTAGTACATTTCACATTTAACTAATTTATGTGTTTTTTCAACAATTTAGTTTTGATCATTCTCTTAAACATAAACATTGAATTAGCTTTTTTTTTTTTTTACATCATTTTCCAAACCATTCCACAATCCAATTCCCTGTATTGAAGTAGATCGTCCCTTTTAATCTGGTTTTGTACTGTGGTTTTACAAAAATCTCTGTTCCCTTAAGATTGTAGCAACTTTGGGATTTAACTGCAGGCAGCTTTTTGTGGTCAGTGAGGCTTCAAAAGCGAAGCATTTTGTTTTGAAGCTTTTTTCATGAATCACAACAGGTTACCAGCACCTTCTTCACCTGAGGTTTAAATTATGTGGATATGTTTTATAGACACTTGTGAACATGTTTATCCTTTACCTTCCTCCATACAGTATTTCCACCTGGACTTTCTCAGCCTGGGATAAGCCCTGAGGTTCGGAGGAAACTTGGAGAGGCAGCTGTCAGAGCAGCTAAAGCCGTGAGCTACGTTGGAGCAGGTGAAGACATGCAAAGCTAAACTCCTCCCACCACAGCGACTTATTACACACACCCACTACAAATGTTGTGATCCATTCCTGCAGGTACTGTGGAGTTTGTAATGGACGCTCAGCACAACTTCTACTTCATGGAGATGAACACGAGGCTGCAGGTGGAGCATCCCGTCACCGAGATGATCACTGGAACCGACCTGGTGGAGTGGCAGCTCAGGGTGAGACGGAGAGCTGAAAACTCTCTGGAAACCATAACTTATACTAAAAGTTTAGTTTATTTTGTAATAAAAATCTCTTCCAGGTGGCAGCAGGGGAGCCCCTGCCCTGCCCCTCCTCCAAGAAGACATAACCCTGAGGGGCCACTCGTTTGAGGCTCGTATCTACGCTGAGGACCCAAACAACGACTTCCTTCCGGGAGCGGGGCCTCTGCTGCATCTGTCCACGCCTTCAGCAGACCAACACACACGCATAGAGACCGGGGTCAGAGAAGGTACGTGTACCCCCATTTGAGAAACAGTGCCTAACAGAGCAGACAAAAACATTAAACTCCAGCTCTTTTTTTTTCAACCACCTCATTTAGCAGACAACAGTCCAGTGTTAGTGTTAATGTTTTTGTCTGCTCTGTTAGGCCACTAAGCCTAAAATGTCTCAGAAATATGTTTAACATTAAACGATAAAACTTAATTATCCCCTATACTGCCTACTCCTCCACAAACGACAAATGCTCATTTTGGTATGCATTTGTGTGAGACCCGTTTTGTCTTTGAGTATCAAATATTTTTAAGTTTAGTATTCCACTGTATCTCAAATGGGGGTACACGTACCCCTTGGGGTACTTGGAAACCTTGTGTAAAGTAATTTACATTTTTGACATATTAACACTTATGTTTAAACCCTCTAAAATGCAGAAAGAACCCCGATGGACATCCCCTCAAGCACTCAATCTCAAATCTTGGGATGCAATGGTAGCAGGAGTCCCTCTGAGTCTCTTTCTAATGATCAAAGGTATTTAATTTAAATATGATCAAAATTAGAGATGTAACAATTCATCTAACTCACGATGCGATGTGTACCAATTTTGCTGTTGCATGCTTTAAACAGATCAGTCAGACCTGGCCAAGACAGTCCCTTTCTCTGAGGCGGCGTTGGAGGTCGAGGTCTTCCTCTCGTGGACAAAGGTAAATTGTGATCAAAAGTATAATATTGACAGTATAAATGCAGCACGTTGCTTAGTCTGAACAACTTTTACTGACTTCAGCAAATGTCACATGTTCATATTTCTTTTTTCGCCCCAGTTAAGCTAAAAATTGTGGTGCAAAATTATCATTCCCACTGCTTAAAATTATACCACCATTTACAATAGCTGCTGTAGAAATGTTCTTCTTTTGTGTTTATTTTTTAAACAGATCAGTCAGCCTTGGCCAAGACAGGCCGTCCCTTTCCTGGGTATGAGACGCGTCCTGGCTACAGGTTCACCAAAGACACTCGTGGGGTCCTCGAGCAAGTGTACCCAGGCTGAGTGCCCACATCCTGGCTACAGGTTCACCAAAGACACCCGTGGGGTCCAGTAGCAGCTGTACCCAGGCTGAGTGCCCACATCTTCTTTATCTTTTTGATTTTACAGGAAATCTGTATATAAATATTTAAAATTGATTTAAGTGCTTTAAAAGCAGAAATGGACAAGAATTCCTTTCAGTGTTGCCCAATGTTTGGGCCATTTTTTTTAATTATTATTGTCTAAGACAATAAAGCAGTTTTCTAAATTTCTGGTCTCTGTTGGATTCTTCCTAGCTGACTGTGTTGTAAACATGTAATGTAGATTAAATTATTTTTCAGACATTTTTGTGATTGCTATGTTCATAGTGAAAATAGACAAGTCCAATTAGGGTGGCACTGTTATATGATGAGATCACATCAGCACCTCAATACTTGAAACAGTGATCAAAATGTATTTTTGTGTCAAACTGTTAAAATGCAGGACTTAATATGTTGAGAAATCTGACGTGGAAATGGCGTTGCTACCTCAACGTTGATTAGATTTGCAAAATCTAAACCAAAATCAATATTGAATAAACGTTGGCAAATTCACCTATGTTGAGAAATCTGACGTTGAAATGGCGTTGCTACCTCAACGTTGATTAGATTTGCAAAATCTAAACCAAAATCAATATTGAATAAACGTTGGCAAATTCACCTATGTTGAGAAATCTGACGTTGAAATGATGTTGCTACTTCAACGTTGAGAATCTGACGTAGAAATGATGTTGCTACTTCAACGTTGATTAGATTTGCAAAATCAACACAAAATTCAACGGTTATCCAACACGACCGTCAGATGTTGATTCAACGGTGACTAGACGTCAAAATGCCAGCTGGGAACAAGAGCTTCTTGTCCGACAGTTGAAAAGGAAATGGCTACATTTGAACGAAGCGCGCGAAGCAAGAAGCGTTGATTGGTTGGATATGATCACATGCTACTTCCCCGATAAACAAGAGTGGCGTTGATTGGTTAGGACAAAGTTCACATGCAACCTGACAAGCAAGAGTGGCGTTGATTGGTTGGGACGTATATGATCACGTTCTACCCCAAATCCAATCATAACGCATGAAGACCACAAACATAAAAATGGCAGAAAGCAAACTTCACGTTTCACGCACGCAGAAACAGCTCAAGCTGTTTCAAAAATCTGACAAAACGTTTAAAACAGAAGTACTAAAAATAAACCAGTGTGAAAATACTTTGTGTAAAATATCTTGGCCAAAAGTTTAAACAGAAGTATAGATTAAGTATACTTAGACTTTTAGTTTATTTTTAGTATAAGTCAAGTATTGTGTAAAATAAACTTGGCTAAGTATACTTTTGATAAGTACCTAAAAAGTAAACTGAAAGTATACTCTTATTTTTTTAGTTTAAAATTAGTGTACTTTAAGTATACTTGCATATACTACTTTTTGGTAAGGGAAGAACAGGAAGAAAAGAGGTTAGCACGTGAACATGAAGATAAGAGGTTGGCATATGCACATGAGTTGGAGCTTAAGAAATTATCTCTGGAAGCTGAACATCTGAAGTTGAGGTCTGAGGGCAGGTTAAGTGGTGGAACTCTTAATCTGTCTCAAGTTGGTGATGGGTCTTCTGGACGTAACTTGGTTAACATGTTGAAGCTGTTACCTAAATTTAATGAACACGATCCTGATGTGTTTTTCTCTTTGTTTGAGGACATGGCAGAGGACAATGACTGGAGTGATCCAGATTGCTCCATTCTACTACAAAGTGTGCTGGTGGGTAAGGCCCAAAAAGCTTATGTTTCATTGCCTTCAGCTGAAAGAAAGGTGTACAAGTCTGTTAAAGAAGCTGTTTTGAAAGCTTATGAACGGGTACCTGAATATTACAGGCAACAATTTAGGAACTATAGGAAGGCTGAAGAACAGACAAATACAGATCTTGTCAGAGAATTAATTACACAGTTCTATCGCTGGTTATCAGGATGATTTGAAATCCCTTTGTGAGTTGATAGTGTTGGAACAGTTTATGAACATTGTTCCACATCGGGTTGCCACTTATGTTAATGAACAAAAAGTAAAAACTGCTGCTAAAGCTGCCATTTTAGCAGATGATTATGTTCTGACGCACAGAACTGTGAGGGATTATAATTTGGAAGATGGTCATAGCCCTAAGGAATCCCACCATGAATGGTTCCCTAGTAAAACTAGATGGGATCCTACTTTGCATACTAAAGACAACTCAATTTGTAACTATTGTCGTGAGAAGGGACACTGGAAAAATGAGTGTCCTTGGAATTCAAAATCTAATCAAAGTAGGAGTAAACAAGATCATCGAAAACCTGTGGCTTTAGCCAGTGTTTCACAGTCTCGTTCAGTGGAGTCTACACCTTCAGCTGAAGTTGAAAGAGTTAGACCAACTGTTTTAGCTGCACCTGTTGACTTCAAGTCTTTTCCAGAACTGGACGGCACAGATCTCCTGACCTTTGAGAAGGATGTTGGACAAGACTATGCTCCTTTCATCACACAGGGGTTTGTTTCTTTGTCTGGCAGTTTAAAAAAAGTGGCTGTGAAGATTCTGCGTGACACTGGAGCATCTGAGTCTTTCATATTGGAATCTGTTTTGCCATTTTCTCCAGTTTCTGATACCGGTTGTAGTGTCTTGATTAGAGGTATTGGGTTGAAAACTTTCTCTGTGCCTCTCCATAAGATCTACTTGCAGTCTGAACTGGTTCAAGGAGAAGTAAATGTAGGCATTCGTCCTTCTTTGCCTGTGGAAGGTGTGTCTTTCATCCTAGGAAACAACCTGGCAGGTGGACGCGTGTGGCGAGATGTTGCACCTCCTCCGGTGGACCGAGCTTCTCCATCTGTTGACGAATGTGCTCTAGACTTTCCAGAGGCACTTCCAGCTTGTGCAGTAACTCGTGCCATCATTCGATCTTTGGCTGAAAATAAGGTTGAGTCTGGTAAACCTTTGGCTGAAAAGAAGGCCAAGTCTGGTAAGCCTGGTTCTATTTGTAAGAAGACTGCCTGTTTGAAATCAAAAAAGCCGTTCAATACTGGATCAACTGGACTTTATTTGTTGCAGAAAACGTTTCGACTTCTGTCCAGAAGTCTTAAAGACTTCTGGACAGAAGTCGAAACGTTTTCTGCAACAAATAAAGTCCAGTTGATCCAGTATTGAACGGCTTTTTTGATTTCATCATGTCCTGGACGACTGAGAATCTTCACCAGCAGACTGCCTGTTTGCCAACTCTTCCTGTTCCCTTGTCATTCAGTGAGTTGATTGCAGCCCAGCAGGAGGACACTACCTTAGCTGCTCTGTTTGGACACGTCCAGGCAGCTGAACAGGACACAAAGGTGTCAAATGGGTATTTTCTACAAGGACTGTTGGTACGTAACTGGTTGCCTTATAGTGACAGATATGTTGTTGGTTCAGTTGATCCAATTAAGTTCAGAAACCTCGTTTTGAAAACTGCTCATGGAGAACTGTCTGGCCATCTAGGAGTCAATATAACTTATAATCAAGTGTTGCATTATTTTTGTTGGGCCCGTCTGGAAAAAGATGTCTCTCATTTTGTGACGATCCATTACACCTGTCGATTAACTGGAAAACCAAATCAGAACTTGAAACCAGCTCCACCTTTTCCCATACCTGCTGCGGATCAAATTGTACAGTATAGGTAAGCACTGGGTTCAGTCCAAATGAGCTAGTGTTTGGACCTCAGGGGCGAAGTCCCCTTGCTAGTTCTAACTTCTTGAATTCTGATCCACCATCAAACGTGTTCGACTACATTAATGGCTTTCATCGCAGACTTATCTTGGCTGGCCTATTGGCTTCTGAGTATCTTAAAAAAAAACTCAGAAAAAGTTGAAACGATGGTTTGACCAGAAAGCTGAAAATAGAGTGTTTCACCCAGAAGAGAAGGTGCTTGCCTTGCTTCCTACTCAGGGTTCGAAAGAAGCCCTGGCTCTAATTTGGGCATTGCAGCACTTTGATGTGTATGTGAGCGGGGGTTCGTTTTCTGTTGTGGTGGATTTAGATCATAACCCTTTGACCTTTTTGCACTCCTTACAGAGTCCAAATCAGCGTTTGGTGCGATGGGCCTTATTCCTGCAACCTGGAAATTCGGCACATTAAAGACTGAGAATGTGCCGGCGGATGCATTGTTTCGTGCCATTGATGGACCAGACTAGCAGAAGAGTGGTTGCAGAGTTCCTGGTTGGACCCTCTGTTTAAAGGGGGGAGGTGTTACGGCTGCAGTGGTTTTTGCCTCTTTTTTCTGTTATGGTTCTGGAGACAGGCCTTCTGCAGGTGTTTTGTGTTGCCCTGATTGGTGCACTCCTATTATTTAAGCTGCCATGCATGCAGCAGCAGGAAGGCTTTTCCCCCTTCCTCCTCCTCAGAACACCATTTTGGTTTGGTTTGTACCTTATGGTTGGTGTTGGTGAGTTTTGTCTACAGTAATCATTTTGGGTTTCTCATTTTAGGCATTCATTTATTCATTTATCTAGCAGGTATTCATTTTTCTAGGTTTCTTAGCTCTAAAATAATTTAATAAATACCTTTTTTATTTAATCACAAAATCCTTGTGTGGTCTCCTTTAATGTTACCCCACCAAATGAGCCTGGTGGACGTAACACCCATGACCAAAGGGGGCAATGTTAGTTCATGCCCATGATCTCCCGTCCGCAGGACACAAAGGAGATAAAGCCACGCTGACGGCATTAAAACAAATTGCCTATTGGCCTGGAATGAAAAAGGATGTCAAGGACTACATTGAAGGGTGCGTGGTCTGTGGCCAGTTTCAGCCAACCAGACCACTTCACAGAGCACCACTGCAAAGCAGAGGCATTGCATTCCCATGGTCTGACCTCCAGATCGACTGGGTTGGACCACTCACTAAGAGCTCTAGAGGAAATAAATATTTTCTCACGGTAACCTGTGCATTTACCAAATGGGTAGAATGCCTACCAGCTCCTAACGACACAGCACAAACCACTGCTATGTTGTTAATGAATCATATATTCTCAAGGTTTGGACTTCCCCTTAGGGTGAACTCAGACCAAGGTACACACTTCACAGGTGAAGTGATGAAAGAACTGTGGAAGACGCTAGGCGTCAAGGCCAACTTTCATGTCGGCTACCACCCACAGGCTTCAGGCCAAGTAGAGAGAGCAAACAGAACTGTGGTGAGTATTTTGAAGAAATACGTGGCTGCAAACCACAAGGACTGGGACGTGAAACTCCCTCTGGTCCTCATGGCCATAAGAGCCACTCCACACACATCAACTGGCATCTCTCCCTTCGAGATGATGACCGGTCGACAAATGACTCTCCCTCTACACCTGTTGTACCAACCAGGCGACGCCGCCATGGCGACAGCCTACACTACACAACAATACATGAAAGATTTGAATGTACACCTCAGAAACACTTTTGCTTTCGCCCAGAAAAACCTGGAAAGATCCGCTGAAGGACGTAAGGCGTACTATGACCAGAAGGCCTCTCACAATGAACTCCAAGTGGGAGACAGAGTCTGGTACTATACGTTCGCCCCAGCAACCGGGAAAGGAGGGTCCGAGACCGGAACTCTCGCCCGCAAACTAATGCCCAGGTGGACTGGACCTCATCTGATAACAGACAAAGTGTCCTCAGTCGTCTACGAAATCAAAATCAGCAAAGGCCGCAAAGAGCCAATTGCTAAATGGGTACATCGAAATCAGATAAAACCTTACAAGGCGTTCAATGACTCCTGTAGGGATACAGCACTCTCATGTCCGTATGGAATATGGGCCTTTCCGCATCTCTCTGAAACTCTCAGTGTTACACTTTCTTGGACATCTCAAGGACACAAGTGGACACTACTTTTTGTTAGAATTATGTTGAATTAATGGACACCAATTAATCAGATTGAACTTTCTTTTTAATGTGTGTTAATTCAGAATTGATCAACAGTATATTTTTGTCATTTAATGATGATTTTACTAAGCTGGTATATTTTAAATATGCCAAAGTTAAGAGAACATCTCAGAATGATCTTGCTTTAAACTGTCTGCTCTCTGCAGAATAAGTGTCTAAAGTTGAATGAACAATCCGTTCTATTTGTTTGAACTGTTTTTGGAACGAAAGAAAAGTTCTAGACATAACTTAATCTTCGGTCTCCCGTCCGTTCTAAAAACAATTCATCTGTGCTCAAACAGAGAGTGCTCTGTTTTCACACCTGCAGGTTTTGTTTTGTCTCCGTGCTGGGACTCAGTTCTCGGGGAGAAGCTGAGCTGATGAGTTCTCGGGAAGAAGGGAAGATGCACGGACGTCTTTCTCCAAGCTGATGTACGTCCCGGCCATGCACCAAGGGCCCACGTCTTCAGCAAAGGTTCAAACAGCACGTCAGCTGTGAACCCCTTCGAGTGTCACAGCTCCAAGCGGTGACACTCTTTCTGGAAGTTATCTTGAAACAAAACCAGAGCTGGGCATTACTCTGGGAGGCCGACGCAGACGGTCTCGAGACCGTGGCAAGATGAACGTGCACTGGACGAAAAGGCCTAATATCCGGGGAAATACAACAGTATGCAAGTGTCCGTATCTGCCACATATCCAATATGTTTCCGGTGCTATACGGGGAGATCTCATCTTTAACAGATCTTAGTACAGGATATCCCATGCATACCCATCTGTGATAGATCCTAGCACTGGATTTTTTCTGTATCCTCATACATGATAAATCCTAGTATAGGATATTTTCGGTATACACATCTGCGATAGATCCTAGTATAGAATATTTTATGCATACCCATACTTGAGAGATCCTAGTATTGGATATTTTCTGGATACCCATATGAGAAAGATCCTACTACTGCATATTTTCCAGATACATATCTGTGATAGATCCTAGTATTGGATATTTTCTGGATACCCATACATAATAAATCCTAGCATTGGATATTTCCGGATACAAATCTGTGACAGATCCTAGTATTGGATAGTCTTTGGATACACATCTGTGATAGATCCTAGTATTGGATATTTTCCAGATACCCATACACAAAAAATCCTACCATTGGATATTTGCCGGACACACATCTGTGACAGATCTTAGTATTGGATATTTTCTGGATACCCATAGATAATAAATCCTAGTATTAGATATTTTCCGAATACACATCTGACAGATCCACATATTGGATATTTTCCGGATATCCATACATAATAAATCCTAGCATTGGATATTTGCCGGATACACATCTGTGATAGATCCTAATGTTGGATATTTTTTGGATACCCATCTGACAGATCCTCATATAGGATATTTTCTGGATACCCATACATAATAAATCCTAGCACTGGATATTTTCCGGATACACATCTGTGATAGATCCTAATGTTGGATATTTTCTGGATACCCATCTGACAGATCCTCATATAGGATATTTTCTGGATACCCATACATAATAAATCCTAGCATATGGATATTTTCCGGATATACATCTGACAGATCCTAGTATTGGATATTGTCTAGATACCCATACTTAAAAAATCCTAGCATTTGGATACTTTCCGGATACACATCTGTGATAGATCCTAATATTGGATATTTTCTGGATACCTATACATAGTAAATCCTAGTATTTGACATTTTCCAGATACACATCTGACAGATCCTCATATTAGATATTTTCTGGATACCCATACATAATAAATCCTAGCATTTGGATATTTCCGGATACACATCTGACAGATCCTAGTATTGGATATTGTCTGGATACCCATACATAAAAAATCCTAGCATTTGGATACTTTCCGGATACACATCTGTGATAGATCCTAATGTTCAATATTTTCTGGATACCCATACATAGTAAATCCTAGTATTTGACATTTTCCGGATACACATCTGACAGATCCTCATATAGGATATTTTTTGGATACCTATACATAAAAAATCCTAGCATTTGGATAATTTCCAGATACACATCTGTGATAGATCCTAATATTGGATATTTTCTGGATATCCATACATATTAAATCCAAGTATTGGATATTTTCCAGATACACATCTGACAGATCCTAGTATTGGATATTGTTTGGATACCCATACATGAAAAATCCTAGTATAGGATATTTTCCGTATATATATATATATATATATATATATATATTATATATATATATATATATATATATATATATATATATTACTCCCAAACTCCCTCCTAAACAATTTAAATTTACATACTGTATACAATATTTTAAATAAACAATCCATACAGCATGTGTTGTTTATGTAAAATATTGTATATATAGTAGTATTAAAATTTAAATTGTTTATTTAAGAAGGGAGTTTGGGAGTAACAGGTGATGAGTGTGATTGCAACTTGGCACGTGTCATGACAAAAGTTGACTGAACTTGAACTATCCTACTTTGCTGTTTTTCACTTATCGCTAGTGGACGTGTTCCCACCAGCAATATGCATGGTCCAACGCACCTCATGGTCCCAAACACCTGTGATAAACGAGGGACTATATAAAACTAACAAACCGGTGTGTGT
>JBBPBX010023055.1:25187-35418 GCA_038048925.1 Garcialebias charrua | reverse complement strand
ATATATATATATATATATATATATATATATATACAGGTAACCCCCGACCTACGACCCCATCGACCTGCGAACCACGGGACCTACGAACATATCATATTTAATAAAAATATGAATTTAAAAAAAAAAAAAAAAATTTTTTTTTTTTTTTTTTGTGTTTAAATGTTCTTAATTTCATGTGTACATCACTTTGTTGCAGCTCTGGTTGTTTTAAAGGCTTTATAAATAATAATTATGATAAAAAAGATCATTTCTGATCATTTTTGAGCAATTTTTGAGCAATCTTGGGCAACAGGAAGTAGGTCTTCAGTTTACACGGTCACAAATTAATGTAGAACACCGGACGCTATTTTAGGTTCAGTCACTGGGGTCTCCGGTCACAAATTAATGTAGAACACCGGACGCCATCTTAGGTTAGCTGCCGAGAGCCGGACGAAGACTGGTGACCAGGATGGCTTCATATGGATTAATTACTAGCTGGAAACGTCTCTGTGAACTTTGTGGATGTCTCAGGCAGCAGCGGATTTATCGCCGATCGTGCCAGGCCGCCGTGCGAACACCTCCGGCCGGCCTGGCTACACCTCCGGCCTGGCTAGCTCCAGAGCTAACACTGGAGCTAACACGGGAGCCGGCCTTTTGAACACTGGTGACCAGGATCGCATCATATGGATTAATTACTAGCTGGAATAGCTCTGTGGACGTCTCAGGCTGGAGCAGCGGCTGGAGCAGCAGCTGCAGATTGATCGCGCCGCCGCTCCAACACTAGCTCATGGCTTGGCTAGCAGAAGCTAGCCAGCTAGCTAACACAGGTCTGGAGCAGCTGCGGTGGCTTGCCGGCCCCCGCGCTGCTTGGCCCGAAAACAATCAACGCATGGCAACCTATGTCGGCTTTGACCATCTCAAAGTAAGAAAATATATTTTTATTTATTCTGTAAATGTGAATAGCAATGTTTAACATTACAGTACACTACTTTACATGCTTAAATGTGTGCGCGCGCTCCGTTAGCATGATAAATAAAGGTTGAATGAATGAATGAATGAATAATTTTTTTTTTTAAATATAATTTTCACCCCCTACCTACGAACGGATCGAGCTGCGAACGGTTCTTAGGTCCCAAACTCGTTCGTAGGTCGGGGGTTCCCTATATATATATATATACAGGTAGTCCCCGACTTACGAGCGCTCTGACCTACGAGGTTCCGGACTTACGAGCTGGCGAATTTTTGGAAAAAACGCAAAAAATACCGAGTTTTTCTGTGTTTTTTCACCACAGTTCGTTAGCTAAACATGTGGACACACGTTTCCGATCATTTTTATGCACTCGTAAGCAGTTTTTCGATGAAAAACGAGTGTTTGTAGTCGCGCTAGCAAAACCGTTCCAACTTACGAGCGAAATTCCGGACTTACGAGACACGTGGCGGCCGTTCCAAGTTACGAATTTTCGCTTTACGAGCGCCTCGGAGGAACGGAACTCGCTCGTAAGTCGGGGACTACCTGTATATATATATATATATATATATATATATATATATATATATATATATATATATATATATATATATATATATATATATATATATATATATATATATATATATATATATATATATATATATATATATATATACAGGTAGTCCCCGACTTACGAGCGAGTTCCGTTCCTGCGAGTTGCTCGTAACACGAAAATTCGTAAGTTGGAACACGAAGCACGTGTTCTCGTAAGTCCGGATTTTCGCTCGTAAGTTGGAACATTTATGCTAGCGCTACTACGAACACTCGTTTTTCATCAAAAACGTTCATATTAGTTCATAAACATGGTCGGAAACGTGTTTCCAAACGGTTAGCTAACACACTTTCATCTAAAAACACAAAAAAGTGCTGTATTTTTTACAAATTTACTTCTCTTTCGCCAGCTCGTAAGTCCGGGACCTCGTATGTAAGAGCGCTCGTAAGTCGGGGACTACCTGTATATATATATATATATATATATATATATATATATATATATATATATATATATATATATATATAATTATTTATTTATTTATTTATATACTACTTTATAGCTATTCCTACTTTGCATTTTTTCACTTATTGCGGGGCTTCAGGGTACGGATCCCTCGGTGTAGGAGTGACAGATAACTTCAAGGTGGAGGTGGGATTGCATCAAGGATTGACTCCAACTCCCTACTTGTTTGCTCTGGTGATGGACTGACTAACAGATTAGGTCAGGCAGGAATCCCCATGGACTATGATGTTTGCAGATGCCATTGTGATCTGTGGTGAGAACAGGAATATAACTTTGAGACGTTGAGGTATGAAGTTGAAAGAAAAGGAATGAAAGTCAGCCGACAGAGTACATGTGTGTGAATGAGAGGGAGGCCAGTGGAACAGTGAGGCTACAAGGAGCAGAGGTCACAAAGGTGCAGGACTTCAAGTACTTGGGGTCCACTGTCCAGGAAAATGGGGAATGTGGTAAAGAGTGAAAAAGAGAGTCCAGGCAGGATGGAGTGGATGGAGAAAAGTTTCAGGAGTGATTTGTGACAAAAAGGTGTCAGCAAAGGTCAAAGGAAAAGTTTACAAGACAGTGGTGAGACCAGCTATGTTGTATGGTCTGGAGACAGAGACATTGGTTAAAAAGACTGGATAAAGAACTGGAAGAGGCAGAAATGAAGATGTTGAGGTTCTCAAGAGTGACAAGGATGGATAAGATTAAGAATGAGGTAATCAGAGGGACAGCACAGGTTGAACAACTGGGAAGTAAAGTTAGAGAGGCCATTGAGATGGTTTGGACATGACCAGAGGATGGACAGTGAATATATTGGTAGAAATATGTTAGAAATGAAGCTGCCTCGACAAAGACTAGAGGAAGGCCATATACAAGATATATGGATGCAGTTAGAGAGGACATGGAGGTATTTGGAGTGAGGACAGCGGATGCAGCGGACAGAGTGAGATGGAGAAGGATGACTCGCTGTGGCGACCCCTGAAGAGGGAAAAACTGAAATAATAAGTTTGTCTCTTGACCCTACAACTGGGTAATGTTACAGTAGTCCTAGCCCACTACTGGTTTTAATTAGGCATTTTAAGCTACTAATAAACACAATGGATGATGAAACAGATCCTGTCTATCACTGAATGTCAGGAAACGCCTTGTGTCTGTGACTTTCCTTCCCTCCATTGATTACGGTGACATTCTCTACATGAATGCTCCTAAAAGCACCCTGCAGATGTTGGATGTGGTCTATCATGGTGCACTAAGATTCATAACTGGTTGTGATTATCGTACCCACCACTGCACCCTGTATTCACTGGTTAACTGGACATCATTAACCTCACGCAGACTCTTCCACTGGTACATTTTCATCTTTAAATCACTTCTTGGTCTACTGCCCTCATACATCTCCTCCTACATGTCTTTGCGTGAGTGCAGCTACAGTGTGCGCTCTCAGGACATGATTACCTGCAGTGTTCCGTCAGTGAGGACTGAACTTGGAAAAAGGGCCTTCTCCTACTCTGCTCCTGCTTCATGGAATATCTTACAAAAAGATCTGAAGCTCTCGGCCCTGACCTTCTCTAAATGGTTTTCAGAATCTGTTGGAATCCTGGCAAAAACCAATGCAGATTTGTTCCTGTCTTTGATTTTATACGTCTACCTTATAATGTTTTGCTAGTTTTTTGATACTTTGTTAAAAAAAAAAAAAAAAATCTTTTGTTTTTTTTCTCTCTTTTTGTTTTCTATTGTTTATTGTTTGTTTGTTTATTGTTTAATGAAATTCTATCACTGCTGTTCATTGTTCTTTAGTTTTAGCAGGTCGCTTTCGTAAATGAGCCCATGAGGTTCAAAAGATTTACCTGACTAAATAAAGGTTGAATGAATGAATGAATCATATTGTTTTATGCTAGGTTATTGATAAGAAGGAGTAAAAAAAAATTGGTAAAGAGTGATTATTATTATTGTTTCATCTTGGCTACAGTGATTTTGTCCTAAAAGTTAACTTAGGCTACACTATGTTTCTTAGACTGTGGCTTGGATGTGGAGAAGTGGAGCGTGCTCTATTCACACAAGGAGCACCGTTGGTCAGGGTACTTTTTGTTGTGCATTTAATTCTAAAATAGTTATTGAATCAAGTGTTTACTTATGTAGGTAAAATGATGTTAGACAACCGTTAAAATACACCAGAACATAGGAAATTGCATCTATTTTATTCAAAAATTTCAGGGGGAGGAACCCCAGACTCCCACACCCTTTCATGTCTCCATCCCCTCCCACCACATTACAAATGCTTCTGATGCCAATGGCCACCACATTGCTAACCAAGTACATACGGTGTTATATGGTGTTCAAAGTGCACTGAACTTAACTTGGTTTGCATTAATCGGGTGGTGGCCTGGGATGGTATCAAATTCCAAGCCTGGATTATTGTCCCAGTCAGCCTCTGGTCTTGGTGATGCTTTAAGGTACACACGGTAGGGTCCTCATTTGTAACAGAATGAGTCTAAGCATCAAAAACTAACTTCAGTAGCAAGGTCATACACTGCAAAGGGGGTACGAGGCTTATGTGCACTAGCATGGCTTTTGGTTTTTTAAAATTTGTATCCTATTGCATTGGCTACAGTCATGATCATGACAACAAGAAAAGGAACAATCTAGCACAGACATGAAAAATGTGGCAGTATAGCTCATGCTAGTGTGATGTAATTTGGTATGAAATTGCATTCTGGTGTGGTACAAAATAATTATACCAGGGTGGGTGTATTTGTTATGGTTTAGGGTGCAGGAGAGAGTTTAGGGAATGTGGAAAATATCAAGAAAATTTTGCGTCCATAATAAGTTTCAGTTATTTCTGCTACTCCTTTCTTTGCTAGTTGTTCACAGCTGGGTTTGTTTCTGTTATTATCTACTGTATTGTCAATACTTCGTGATTTGTACATGATTAGGAACTTGTTCATTGTGCTTTAGATACTTCACCTAACTTTCTCTTTGTGAATTGCTGGGAAATTTGGATTTCAGCGTATGTCTTACCCATCCTGAAGGGCTTTCTGTTGTAGACTGTTTCAGTCTGTATTATAATAAAAGATTTTGCAAAAGTAGGAGCATCTTTTTGTGTCAAATTAGCTTCATTTGTTTAATTGTTGTTTAGGAATGCATGGCTGTTTGTTAATAATTTAGGAAAATACATTAGGAGTTGCTGTCACATTCCATCATTCCATCTACCCAATCCATCCATCCATTATTTTTATCCGCTTCTTCGTTTTTGGGTCGCGAGGGTAACTGGTGCCTATATCCAGCCATCATTGTGCCAGAGGTGGCCTGGACAGGCTTCCAGTCCATCACAGGGCACAGAGATAAACAAGAAAACCTACATTCATTCTCTCACTCACACCTAGGGAAAATTTAGCGTTACTGTACCAATTAGCCTAACATGCACATCCCATAACAAAAAGAAAAAATGTTTTCTTTAAAATAGGACAAAGTGTTTGAATGACTCAACTTTAGAGTCTTATATGTGACACTATTTTTGCTCTTGGCACATGCACATGCCAATTTTGTTATAAGGCTGGGGTTGAACAAAGCATTTCACAGGTTCTCATTAGTAAATGGATATCTAACGGATATAACGCAGACGGCTCCGGTGCCACTTTACCAGAGCTAATGTATCCAAACCATTAATAAGGTATGGTCCAGGCAACTGAGAGATCATCAATGTCACATCATACAATTTCTACAAGCTTTCACTTGTCATGCGTTTAAATTGTATACAGTAGTCCCATTGTGTTTTTACTTTTGTGTGTACTGTACAAGACTTTAAATCACCAATTTGTATACATTATATAGACTATGCCTCATAGATAACGTAAACTTGTCTTTTTTTTTTCAAATTTTGTTTTGTCATTGAAAAACTACTGATGCAACAGCTTCCTATTACCCTTTCCCAAAGTTTCCTGTTTACCATCCATGTTTTTATGTATAGGTTTTGCATCTATGCCAAGCACCAAGTCTGAAAGTAAATCAGTGAGAAGATGGGAAATAGTAATTCATCAGAAATACACTGAGCAATAAGTAGAGTCAAATTAGACATTATTTCATTGAGAAACCTCTGATTGTCTGTTCTCAGGATGCTGGGAGTGAAGCTCACTTTTCACAGGCTTTATGTCTTTTACTTAATACCTTCCTCTTTGTACAAGCAGAATGTAATGCGTTTGTTTCCAGGCTCAAGTTCATCTACACGTGGGCGTGATTGGTTGGACTTCCCTGTGGCCTATCTCTCCTCAGCTTTAATTGCTATGGGGATCTCAGGGTAGCAGAGACAGAATGGACTGCAGAGATTGTGGTTCCACTGCTGCTTCCCAAACTGGCTTTTCTCCCCATGGGCCAAGTCGTCAAGTACTCCCAGATCTCCCCAATTGCCACCCTCTCACGCCACACCTCGCCTGGGTAATGTAAACAATTCTCTGCACAGATAGACACCAAGAGGAGGCTGGATTGACTGCTCTGTTGGTGGGTTTAAGGATGGAGTTGTTCAAAAAAAATTTAAAGGGGTCCAATATCATATTGAAATACTGTACGGTATTTATATTTATTGTAACTCACACCTTTAATATGACATTTCTTTCTTGATTTTGACACATTCTTTTTTTTTTCTATTTCACTGAGTTCCTATATTTTCTGGATTATGAAAAAAAATGCAACGAAGTGCAGTCATACTAATGCTAAATGTGCATTTGTCACATAGGCTATAGAACTTAAATTGACTTTTTTGCTTCACGGTTAAGGTTTAGAAGTAGGCTATTATAATGGTTTTAGGTGCAAAACTGACAAAGACTTCAGAATGCCTAAAAATATCTGATTCTGTTGATTTTTTAGCCACTGACAGCAGTACTTACCGTAAAAACCGGTGTATAATACGCTGTATTTTTGCTCATTTGAATGTCCTACGTATTAAACACCAAAGAGTATTATTTATGTTTTTTTCCCCATATTTTTAGACCCATTTTTCGCTCTGATTCTTCGTTTTTCATTTTGGGCAAAAATGGTGCAGTACCAGTTTCGTCCGCTACGGGCGCTGTGGGCAGCAGCCAGCAGAGGACTCAGAGAGCGAAGAGGAAGAGGAGGGCCACTTCCAGACGTTTCTAGCTCATGTGTCCGAAAAAAGCCTCCTCTGGTCGGACTGACTCTGTCGCTGCCCGCCCCTTGCTCTGGGTGTACCGGTAGCTGCATTTAGCTTAGCTGTGAGGTTCGCTGTTTTTGTTTGCAAGATACCACTCATAAACCACACCGCGGATTTTTAAATCCAGCTGATTTCACATTTGGTTCAGCTCAGGAGCCCGTCTGCTATAAAGTCAGGTAAGAAATATATTTTTTAAGCGTTTATTTAGCTAAATTTAAAGAAACAAAGCGTCCGGTCCGAGCCGCCTGCCTAAAATTCGGCAAAGTTTTTTTTTTTTAATCCAGCTGATTTATGTTTATGTTTATGTTTATTAAATTTGTTCATTTTTTTACAAAAGAAACACAATACAAGACAATCCCATTAATGATACGTACACAATGTAAAAAAAATGAAAGGTAGCAGAAAGAAGAATAAATCTTATTATCTGCCCCTTTTTTCAAACAATCAGATTAAACAATGATAATCTTCCACCATCAGTACAAAATAACTAACTCTTTCTAATTTTCTAATACTCATACTAATACATAACTAATACTAATACATAACTAATAATTGATACAATACACATTATGCTAATTCATATATATTTTTTCAACAAATTCCTTTTGATCATTTTCTTAAATGTAAACAGTAGCCGTGTTTCCATCAAGGTTTCTAGCTGCGCAATTTGAAATAGCGCAGCAGAAAAGCTTAATGGAAACGGCAAATTGCGAGGTTACTTCCTGAATTACGCTAAAAAGTTTTTACGCTCGCTTGAGGTGGTTTTTGGGATTTGAGATGCGCTAAACGACAAATGGAAACACATTTTCCGACTCATTTCTGACGTAGCGAAAATTCACGTCACGTGACGTTCAGCTGTTTCCGCTCCGGACAACATGTAACATCGCTAAAACTAGTTGGCATGACAGAATAAATACAACTCGCCCGATAGCAACACGTACCTGAAATATTCTCTCGATTTTGACGAGATGTGTGGCCGGGTTCAGTTTTCAACCGCTACTTCCTGTTTACTGTAGACATGCGCAGTGCTGACGTCTGACGTAATGACGCTGACGTCTGACGTAATGACGCTGTGCGCGGCTTGGTAGAAGCGCTTCAAGCCAGCAGATGGAAACACTTCTGATCTGCATTAATTTGTATTTACATATTTGCGAGGTAGCTCAAAATACGAAATGAAAATGGATGGAAACACAGCTAGTGACTTGGCATTTTTAACTACATTCTCCAAGCCATTCCATAATCTAATTCCCTGGATTGAGGTAGAACGTCCCTTCAAACTAGTTCGGAATTGTGGTTTTACAAACATCTCTGTCCCCTTAAGATTATAACAACTTTGTCTTTTAACAAAATTCATTTGGATATTTAAAGGTAATTCGTTATTCTGAGCCCTATACATAATTGATAAAATATTATAATCAACCAAATCATGGAACTTCAATAATTTCAGTTGATAAAATAATGTACTGGATGGATGACAGTAATGTTTTCTAGTGATAATTCTTACAGCTCTTTTCTGTAATACAAAAATAGGCTTTGTGATTGTTTTACACGCTTTCCCCCAAACATCAATACAATAGATTAAGTGTGGAACAATGATTGTGTTATACAACAAATACAGAGCTTTATCATTCAATAGGTCTCTGACCTTGTATAGTACCGTATTCGTCGCGTATAAGTCGCACCGGAGTATAAGTCGCACCAACCTAATTATGCCCAATTAAATGGAAAAATCAACGTATAAGTCGCACCGGCCTATAAGTCGCACCGGCCTATAGGTCGCACCTCACGTGAACTGGTGTTTTGCCCAAAATGGACTGGCTGCCAAATTGTTTGGAAGGACTTTTGACAAGATTATCACATAAAAACTACAGTATTTTGTTTGATGTGTCTTAGTTGAACTTTTCATTAATAAATGAACATTATTTTGGACTGGCTGCCAAATTGTTTGGAAGGACTTTTGACAAGATTATCACATAAAAACTACAGTATTTTGTTTGATGTGTCTTAGTTGAACTTTTCATTAATAAATGAACATTATTTTGGACTGGCTGCCAAATTGTTTGGAAGGACTTTTGACAAGATTATCACATAAAAACTACAGTATTTTGTTTGATGTGTCTTAGTTGAACTTTTCATTAATAAATGAACATTATTTTGGACTGGCTGCCAAATTGTTTGGAAGGACTTTTGACAAGATTATCACATAAAAACTACAGTATTTTGTTTGATGTGTCTTAGTTGAACTTTTCATTAATAAATGAACATTATTTTGGACTGGCTGCCAAATTGTTTGGAAGGACTTTTGACAAGATTATCACATAAAAACTACAGTATTTTGTTTGATGTGTCTTAGTTGAACTTTTCATTAATAAATGAACATAATTTTTGTATATTTTGTGTCTTTCATCATTTATCTTTAAAGATAAACACATAAAAATATATTTTTATTAGCTGACATTACAGTAAAAAACGTGTCTCAGTTTAAAATGATGACAGAAACAGATACTGTATTTATTTTATGGTTTTTATTTATTTATTCAAAACCATTGAAGTCTTCATCTTCTGTGTCACTGCACCATTTTTGGACCAGGCAGATGTCAACAGTGTAGGTACTGTAAAGGGTTTCTTAGCGCCCATAGCGGCCGAAACTGGTACTGCACCATTTTTGGAGTTTTTGACCAAAGTCAAATTATGACCAAAATATTGGAAAAATCGACGTATAAGTCGCACTGGCCTATAAGTCGCAGGGCTTAGAAATGTAGGCAAAATGTGATTACATCTAGGCTTGATTACTGCAATTCACTTCTGTTTGGCGTCAGTCAAGCCACCATTGCACGATTACAACTGGTTCAGAACGCAGCTGCCCGATTTTTAACCAGCACACGCAAAAGAGAGCACATTACACCAGTCTTGGCCTCCCTTCACTGGCTACCGGTTCATCTTCGAATCCAATTCAAAATTCTCATGTATGTCTACAAATCGCTGAACAGTCTCGCCCCCGCCTATCTCTCGGATCTGATACACCCATATGTCCCTCCACGTGCTTTGAGGTCAGAGGATC